>PVIA01004105.1:0-148137 GCA_004024845.1 Tonatia bakeri
TATGAAATGTTAAAGGGACTTATCTAAGAAAAAGAAGATAAAAAACATGTATAGTAAAAGGACAGCAAACTCACAATTATTAACAACCACACCTAAAACAAATACAAAAAGAAACTAAGCAAACAACTAGAACAGGAACAGAACCACAGAAATGGAGATTACATGGAGGGCTATCAACAGGTGAGTGGGAGGAGGAGAGAGGGGGAAAAGGTATGGAGAATAAGTAGTATAGATGGTAGATAGAAAATAGACAGGGGGAGGGCAAGAATAGTATGGGAAATGTAGAGGCTAAAGAGCTTATGACACATGGACATGAACTAAAGGTGGGGATGTGGATAGGAGAGGGTGTGCAGGGTGGAGGGGAATGAAGTGGGGGGGTAATGGGACAACTGTAATAGCATAATCAATAAAATATATTAAAAAAGAAAAATGTGTGTATTCACCTATGTGTGTATAGATATAGACATTTATATAGCTAAGAAACCTCTCTATTATAAGTTTAACCAATCTAAAGGATGTATAACATATGTTTTACAAATAATAATATATACATTACTTTTTATGTAAATTCCTTATAACCAAATGATGCTCACAAAATGCCTTTAACTGATTTTTGTCAAATTCTTGTACAGCCCATCTATATTTTCAGTTAAATGATTGTAATTCCAATATGAATATTGGCTGATATGAATGTTGCTTTGTTAATTAGTAAGATAACATTGAAACAACATAGACATTTGTTGGAATTTCACTTATTCTTCAAGGATCTGAATGACTTCTTTGCTGATTGGATAATAGTCTTGGAAATCAAAAGAATATTTTCTATTTGTGCTACTCATAGTGTACGGCAGCACCAGTCACAAGGTATTTTTAAACTTCATTGGCATTATTAATATTTTCTCCATTTCATCCTTCAGTCTGGACAATCAAAATAACTTCAGGAGCTTCCAGACTGGTGAACACATTGGAGTTCTAGGAGGCTGGTGTGCCCAGGGCGGGCCCGGAAGCTTCATGTGCCACTCCCTTCTCCACACATACCTTGCCCTGTGCATTTCTTCCATTTGACTGTTTCTAAGTTATATTCTTTATAATAAAACAGTAATGATAGATGGTAGTTAGATAATAGATCAACAGACTCTGATCATTGTTTACCAATATTCATAATGTAAATATTTCCTATAGCTGATTTCAAGCTATCAACTTGACATCACTAAGTGCAAAGTTGAGAAGAAATGTACAGAAGTATCATATTACATATTTTACCATACAGATACAACTGACATAAATCAAGAACATAGATAACAGTAAAATAATAAGAAAGTCATAAATGCTGAATATTTATTACTTTAAAAAATTTAATAATAACCATGTTTAACAACTGGCTCAAACATTCCTGAAAATTTGGCAATTCACTTTCATGAGCCTGTGAGAGCCATCCTCAGTGTTTCACTCACTAAGAGAAACTCACGCCAAAAGTGGGGAGTATTTAGTCATCTAAATTTGGTTCAAAAATAAGAAAGAAAAAAATATTCTGGCAAAAAATAATATCTACCACTCAGAGTTTATTTTTTGCTAGAATAACCCATAGACACAGGCAACAGTGTGGTGATGGCCTGAAGGAAGGCAGGGTGAGGGCTGGGTGGAGGTGGGCCAAGGGGGAAAAGTGGGGAGATCTGTAATAGTGTCAACAATAAAAATAAAGAAAAAATAATAGTACTGTCTTTCACTCTAATCAGTGCCAATACACAAACTCGGGATACTTTAGAATGAAGGAATTGCAATAAAAGTAAAAACTAAGAGCTATTGCCTTAAAATAGGAATAATATTGTTTATTAAAACTTTAAATCTGAAAATGGGGTCAGAATACAGAAATGTAGAAAGGTTTCAGTATTTCCCCAAGGAAAACACACAGACTAAGTGTAGGTGAAACAGTTAACAGATTGTCAGTAAAACCCTAAGAAAAGCAAGGCAATAGCCATCACTCAAACACTAATAGTGTATCGGATTTGGAGAACTCTTTGCATGTGACACCTAAAGCTGACATCCAAACATCCGCTTCTGTTAAGGTCACCAGTGACCTCAAAATTAACCAATATAGTTGACAATTTTAGTCTTTAACTGACTTGAGGTTTCATCAGTATTCGACATCGATGCCTGGCTCCCTCTTCTTGATGCACCCCATCTCCTGTCTTCCACAGTGCCATTTTTGTCGTTGTTGTTCTATTTCTGCATGGCACTTCTCTCATGCACCTTCACTGACACATTTCAATGCCAGCGTTTCCCAGAAATCCATTACCAACTCCCCTCTCTTCTTACTTTACATAGTTTAATGGTTCTCAACTGGGGAAATTTATTTTACTCCCAGGGGATATTTGGCAATATCTGAAGACATTTTTGTGTGTGTGTGTGTGACAACTAGGGGTATGCTACTGATTCCTAGTTGGTAGATGGAAGGGAGGTTATTAGTCATCCTCCAATGCATAGGACAAGCCCCACCATGAAGAACTATCCCTTCTACTTACACATTGATAATTTGCAAATGTGTGTCTCTAAGCCAGAACTGAGCTTGAAACCTGCCTCTCCCTTTATGCGTAGCATTTTGTTCAGTTTTTAGTCCTATAGGAATCTCATGAGACATATGTAAGAAAAAGATGTATCATCTCTTAATATGCAGTCTCTAACTCCCCATGCAGTCTCTAATTTTGCTGTGGATAGCAAAAATAAAACACATTTATCTTAGTCTACTCCACTTCTTTCACCCTTCATATTTAATCAGCCTCTAAGTCCTGTAGTTTGTCCCCTCTGACTCTCTCAAAGGCACTTCCTTGGCCTAACTGCTAACTAATATTTATCATATTATATTAAGAAGCTTTTAACTGATTACTCTTTTTCTAGCTAGCCCCATTTAAGCCAAGCTCCTACAGAACATTCACAGACATGGTTCTGAAATGAAAATCTGAGTATGTTATTTCTTTATGAAGGACTTTGATGGTTTTCCAACCTTTCAATATTCAGTCCTCTTAATATGTGTTCAGACATTTTATGATTCTCAACCTCACATTGACCCTCAACTCCAGCTCAATTCCAGCTTTTCTGAAAAATACAGTATTTCCTAAGAACAGTACTTCCTCTGTGCTTCCACGCACTTGCCCACGATTTCACCTTACCCATTTTCCTCCCCTGCCCTCAGCTGCACAGCTAACATTTATTCATCTCCCGTCACATAATAGAAATACCACCTGTTTTCTAATAGAATGGCAATTTTTAAAGATAATATCTAGTTGCTAAAAGTATGAGTAAAAGAGCACTTTTATACACTATTGGTAGATGTATAAATTCAAACAACAATTTGAAGTACAATTTGACATTTAAAATGTTAATATTCTTACTTTTGGCCATTTTAAACATTCATTTCATACACAAGGTTTACATACAAGAATGTATTTGAAAAGATGCCCTTTGCAGCATTATTTGTTAAGGAAAAAAAATAAAGTCAACTCAACAGAATGACTTTAAAATATGTAAGTCAGCATTATGAAATAACTTGTAGGCATTTTTAAAATGAAATAGATTTACGTGTATTGACCTGAAAGTCTACTGTTGAAGGATAGGAGGGCAATATGTTAGTATGATCCTATTATCAGCAAAGGAAAAAAAGGTTTTTTCATCTTTTAAAAATGGACATTTTAGTTTAGAATAATTTTACATTTACAGAGAATTTGTAAAGGTAAGACAGAGAGTTTCTGGACACCCCTTACCCATTTTTGCCTCATGTTAATATCTTAAATTTTCATAATACATTTCTCAGAACTAAAATAACCAACATTGACATATGACTAGTAACTAAACTCCAAAGTTTATTTAGATTTCATCTGTTTGTTCACCAATATTCTCCTTCTGCACTAAGATCCAACCCAGGGAACTACATTACATTTAGTGTTTTACTTTTTGACTTTATATAATTCTGTGTTATTTGTATTTCTTTTTCAAAGTCCACATACAACTTCACCAGTGTGAATAAATGCTCAAGTGTTACCCTCTGGAAGTCTCCCCATGTGAGTCCAAGGGCTCTCGTCAGTTCCCCAGCCATCTCGAGCGTCCTACTGAGATCACACACGTTATATCCTATTATAATCATTCATTTACTGTATTCAGAATTGGTTTTAATTAGGCAACTCTGAAAAAAGATAGTTACCAGTATCGTCATCTTATTTTGTTTCTTCACATCATGATATCCTTGGAGACAATATGCAAGCACATTAATTTTAAAAGAACACAATAATTTAAATAAATAATAAGTATCAGACATTGCAATAATAGAACCAAGGTATAAAACTGCATGAAATATTTATACCTACATCTCCACACATGATAGTAAAACCACTGAGTGCTGAGTGGAAACATACCAGCCTCACCAGCAGAGGTTGAGAACCAGCTGACAAAAGTGCCGTTTAAAATTAATTAGATCATGAAATGACTTCATAACCATATTTCAATGTCATATAAGATGTTGATGAAACTTGGTTATAGGATGTGATACCTAAAGGTAACATGTTCACAGCAACATGCTTACCATTTTCAATGAGTGACAAATATTAACACTAATCATTAAAAGGTCCTAGTTGAGAATTCTAAAATGTTCTTTCAAAGAATGATCCAGGAACAATTTTATTGATTAGTGCTTTTAGAAAAACCTTTCCAGAACATTATGTATCTGACCATTGAAGGAATTTGAAATATTCCAAAGAATAGAATAACCTCTGCTTTTAGAATCCTGGTGAGTTTTGTGAAGTTCATTTAAATTAGACCTTTTGTTTTAGCACAAAGTGTTACTAATCTATTGTAAACAGTTTGTAATACTCATACAAGTAATGAAAAGGAGGTAAGAGAGTTAGATAAAAAGTCAGTGGACTGTGAAAAAAGCAAACTAAATAATAACAACAAAAGTACTAAAATGTTCAAAGTAGCTAGTATTCCATTTCATTTAAAATTAAAGTAAATCTTTTATATGAAGGGAGTGTATAAAGTCAATCTTCCTTAAACAATTCTGGAGAAATAGATATGACTTCAACCAATTCTTTTTAAAGTGTGATGTGTGTTGTGAGTTAATATGTAATTAAAGTGTATTACTAAATATTACGGAGAGTCAGTCTTAGAAGAGCCCTGTCTGGTATGGCTCAGAGGGTTGGGCATTCGTCCTGCAAGCTGAAAGCCTACTGGCTCTATTTCCAGTCAAAGCACATGTCATGATTGCAGACCAGGACCCTGGTTGGGACCATGCAAGAGGCAGTCAAATGATATTGCTCTCCTTCTCTTTCTCCCTCCCTTCACTTCTCTCTAAATATAAATAAATAAAATCTTTTTTAAAAAGTCTTGGAAGAAGGAAATTAGTATAATGTCATGGTGTTAGAAGAGTTAGGCATGGACTCCACCTTGTAAGTAAATCATTGCTGGAACTTCCACAATAAAACCCAGTCCAAATAATTCCACCATAATGTAAATAGTAAAATTTCTCCAAAGTCTATGGGGACTCATGCACCAACCCAAACAATTCAGTCATTCAATTTTAAAGATAGGCTCAGAGAGAGTTTATGAGCAAAGCAGTACTTTTTCTCTATATTGTAAAATGATCACTTAAACAATAGCCATAGCACAACATAAGCAAAATCTAACAATTTGTAACAGACCAAGCAAATGCCCTGTCATGAACGAACAAAGGCATAGATAGCATCACATCTCAAAGTCAAACCAGATGCACCTTTTGTCATAGTGCCCTTAAACTTCTTTTTCCTCAGACAAAATGCCACGTTCTGTGGTTCTGTTTATCCCATCACGTCTGTCAAGAACTGTGAAGGTCCTGAGGTTTTACTCCACTTGCATTATAACAAGTGAACAACTACAGTATAATGGAGGCTGACCAAAGACTCGAAATGCCTAGGATTGAAACCAAGGAATTTATTACTCCTAGCACACAGGAAGCATGAGTGTCATGGCTGTTTTGGTCGTCCTTGCTCTCCGGGTTTATGGGGTGACATAGGGATATCCAAGTTGATACTGTGCATGCAATGGATTTGCATCCAAGCTGAGGGACCCCAACTTTAGGAAATGCCAGTCTTTTTACATAAAGGACTGCAAGCAAACCAAACCTTTGCTCCAGAGGTAAAATTATCTCTGTCTCCCAAGGCGGATTGCTACACAAATATCCTAGAAAAGGCAGCCCAGAAGCAAGGTTGTCAGTGCCACTGCTCATGAGATGTGCAGAGCTGTGACAAATCCATGGAGAATTATTTCCCAACAAAGATTATCCTGGACTTAGCTCAACACCTTCATAATAATGAAGAGTAGCCAGCTGCCTAATCTCAGAAACCTGAAATGGTAAAGGCAAGTAGTTTTTCTCTAGCAGGAAAAAATTAAAACAAAGTGATTTATAGAGCTTCCAATTACAGATGGCTTTGTATTAGGACTACATGAAGGTAATCACCTGTTTAAAAAATGGTTTGTTTCCTATCTACTTCACCTTACATACATTGAGTAATGTTCTAGGAATATGTTTATTCACATTGCTATGAGAATAAAATTCTGCTTTTAAAACCAGAGCCATTAGGCAGATTTAAGCTGGAGACCTAGAAATAAAGAGATAAATGATAGATAGATGAATGATGATTTTTTTTCAAATTGCATACTAACGCAAAGCATTTATTGAGTATTGACTGATGGCCTATTATTGTACTATGTCCTTGGGGAGAGAGAGGGAGGAGAAATTAAATTAGGAGATATGATTGTTTTCAGCAAGGACTCAATTTCTCTATGTCAACAAACAAAATTATGTTTACTCCTTCAGCTGTGTTCACAGATTCAAATTGGAATGTCTTAACTTACCAGTAAGAGATGGATAAAAATGAATTTAATAAAAGAGACCACAGACAGTTTTGTTTAAATTATGCATAAACAGCAACTTGGTTTTCCAATAAGATATTTGTGCATTTAGGCATTTAATCTATATTTTTCATAGGTGTTGTTTTTTTGGACATATTAAGTTTCTGCCATTTCACATAATGCAGTTTAGATGTATGTAAAATTATGGTTAAATGTCCAATAAATATGGACTTTTCATGGAATATAAAAGTAATGCATTTTGAAATTCATAAATATAGATGAAAAATATGAAGCCCAGCATTGACGTTGCCATGGGCGAAGTAGAAAGAGCAAAGCTATGAGACAAATAAGCTGCCAGAATACACGCTTCAGGGGGAGCCCTCCACCTCCAACACAGCCCATCGATGTCAAAATGATGGGGGCAGTGCAGCAATTTTCAACCGCTGTGTGGACGCACACCAGTGTGCTGCGAGAACTTTTAAAACATGCAGTATCTGACTATTTAGTCAGGGGCACTGCCCTCTTTTCCCTTAGGTTGTCAAAAAAAAATGACAACAGCCAGGATAAAAATATTTGTCCAGGGTGAATGAATAAAAATTCTACCTATTTTTTGGTCAGGTCAACAAAAAAAATTTTTTTTTGATGTGCCTCAGAATTTTAATGATTATTTTATGTGTATCATGAGATGAAAAAGGTTGAAAATCACTGGGAGAGTGTAAGGGGTCACACACAACTGTGTACTGATAGATGAGCAAGAAACAAGGTGAAACCTTTCTCTCTACTCAGCGGGACATCATTTGTGCCGGATCCCTGCTCTGAGCAGAAGTGCACAACCCATCCACAAATGGATTCAAAGGAATCTCTTCCCATTTCACTTCTGAGAGTGTATTCTTACTTGGTTGTTCTACCCTTTCAATAGATCATTCAGAATTCAGCCATCACATACAGTTCTCTGCATTTTATCATTTCACTGGTTACTTTCCAAAAGTCTATGTGTGAACTATGAAAGTAAATACCTCGTACCTACTAAACTTCAAAGAAAGGAAGACCATCAAATATTATCTTCTAACTGATTAAAGTTAAATAAAAACATAGATTGAAATATTTAAAGCTGCATAAATTTTTATGGCAACAATATTCTGCATTTAAGAAATTCAAGATATAACTATTTTCCCATGAATAAACTCACATTGTGTGTGAGAGTATGAGTGTGAAAGTAATTACATAGTCATTGAATATAAACTCATGACATAAAGTAAAATCTAACAATTATTTCATTTTCTACAGTGTTCTTTGATACGAAAAACATGACCTTACCTCAGAGTCTCCTATGTACATATATTCATTCTTAAATAAAAAGTACATTAAAAAAATAATTCACTAGAAAGGATTTGGTTGGCCATTGGAAAGAATGAAAAAAAGTTCTTATTTGGTTCCAGAATTTTCAAACAAGCATGTTGCTAAATTTCAATCACTCTAGAAGTACTTTCTTGGAACTTCATGTTACTAAAGACTAAAAAAATGTCTCCTAGGACAGAATATGGGAGTTTATTGAGTTGACAAAGTCTAGGCATTAGGGTGATTGACAGCTAGGAGAATCTTCATGATTGTCAGGAGACAGAGATACCCCGCCCCCAGGTGGATAGCTTGCATGCTACCACTAAAAATCATGCCAGTCTCTGTCTCCTACCCCTTTTCCTAAAATCTTTTATTAGTAAACTTCTCCTGCTATTCTGCCTGAGCCATTAAATACATTATAGGCTTGCTTTCCCAGAAAGGAGAAAATAATGTGCTAGCTAAATTTCACCTTTCCACAGCAACACCTCAAAAACTGAACCACAGTGACGTTTCAGAAATTCAGGTCAAGTTCTGCAGATGAATAAAGATTAAAAGATTTTCACTTGTTCTTTATTTCTGAAAAGGTGCAAAATATTCTAAATTTTCCCCAAAATTGATAAGCTCTTCCTTCTTTAGTTTTCTCTGATTTGAAATGGGTCTTGGACATGGTTGGTGTTCAATAGAGGAAAGATATATAAAACATCCTCCCAATTCCATCCTTTTTCCAAATAAGAATGCAACATTTTGAATATAAAAAATATTAGCACTCATTCTTTGGAGAACACTTTGTCTGTATCTATGGGACCAAGTGAGCCATGTTACCAAATGTATTTAAAGACAAAAGAAACAATTAATGATAATGCGTTAGGCAACTATATAGCATATGCATTTTAAGATTTATTGGTTCATTGTGTTCTGTATGAATTGGAAGAGCTGGTTCCTAGGGGCAGGAAAAGCAATTGAAATCCAAATTCTTGGTCCAAGATGAACCATATGAAAGCCTAGACTCAGATAATGAAAGAAAAAGAAAAAGATTAAATTAATTCAGCAGCCACAAAGGCAGCAATAATTAGACACATAATTTATTCAGGAATACATAGAAAGCAAAAGGCTAACAGCTGTCTGATTTTTGTAGCCTGGACACTAACATGAATAATATTTTTAATAAAAATAGAGAAAACTCTTGTAATAACCTATTAACACCTCTACAAGAGCCAGGAATTGATTATTGCTTTTGCCACGTCCTGGGAAAAATTAGTTCATTCATAGTAAAAAAAAAAAAAAAATGGGGGAAGGGATTCGTCAACAGACTCAAATTTTTTTCTTTGAAAATAATTACGTAAAAGTTTGAACTATGAAAGAAATTTTGCTTACTCAGTTTTTTCCAGGTATAATTTACATTTAATAAAGTTTACCTTTTTAGATATGGAATTCAACGTGTTTTGAACAACATGGTCACATAACCTCTGATAAAATTAAAATATCGGTCATTTCCATTTTTCCAAAAATTTCTTTTATACCATTTTGTAATCAATCCATTTCCTCATTCCTAGCCTTTAGTTTCTGATAATATAATTTCTGTCCTTATAGTTTTTGTATTTTCTACAGTGTCATATAAATGGAGTAATAAACCATGTAGCCTCCATGCCCTTGTCCCTTAACATAGTGCTTTTGACCTACCTACTGTCATTGCAACTATTAGCAGGATTTTTTCTTTTATTGCCCTGTATAAGTACACCATAATTCATCTCTTCACCAGATGATGGGTGTTTAAGCTGTTTCTAATTTTTGGGAATTATGAAAAAGCTGCTACAAACATTTATGCATTGGACTTTTTACAGACATATGTTTTCATTTCTTTTGCGTAAATGCCTAGGAGCAAGACTGCTACAACATACAGTAGAGATATATTTGACTTACCAGAAACTGCAAGATTGTTTTCCAAAGTGATTAAAATATTTCATAAATCTAATTCTAAAACTCCAAAACTTCTAGAGGAACAGATGGAAGAAAATCCATGCAACTTCAGGTTAAGCAATGATTTTTTTACATCTGAAGAGCAAAGCACTAACCATCAAGAAATTCATAAATTGAAGTTATCAAAACTTTTGCTCTTTGAATGATACTACTAAGAAATGAAAAGATAAGGCACAAACTGGGGGAAAATATTTGCAAAACATATCTGATAAAGCATCTAGATTGCATTAGATACATCGACTGTATCAAGATTATACTAAGAAAACCTTCACAACTTGATGAAAGCCCAATAAAACTTAAGCAAAATGTTGGAATAAACACTCACCAGAGGGAAAAATAGAGATGACAAATAAGAACATAAAAAAAATGTTCAACTAACTAGTCACTAATGTTTCCCTAATTAATCATTAGGAAAATGCAAATTAAAGCCATAATTAAGGGGGTAGAGGGATTGAGCCAAAAAGGACAAAGGACTCATGGACAGGGACAAGAGTGTGGAGATTACTGTGGGGAAGGGGGTGTAAAGAAATGAATGGTAATAGAAGAAATAAAATTAAGTTTAAAAAAATAATTAAATACTACACTATACATTTTAGAATATAAACTTTTTTTAAAAGTGTGGGTGGATGTAAAGAGCAACTGGGATGTCCCTAAGGCTTCTTGACTTCTTTATATTTTGTTTCTCATGGTGGATTGATATTCATGATAGAATAGTCCTCACTTGAGAGATAGGAACTTTTCCTCCATAGTATTGCTCAAAACCATTTTTTGGAAATTCATAGACAAAGTGCTCTTATTTTTAGAAACCGTGTTTGCATAAAACACTTCTCTAAAGACATTCATTATAGTCTTTATTGGGAATCAAGGTCCTCCTAACTACTGTCTACAATAAATAAATTCAGCTTAAAAGAAATATAAGAGACAGAGAGAGAGACAGAAAAAGAGGAAAGAAAGGAGAAGAGGGAAGAAGAGAGTAAGGTAAAAAGGGAAGGAATGAGAGAAAAAATAAATCTCATTCTAACACAGAGGCTTGAATAACATGGAGCTAAATGTTTCCATTGGAATCTTGAGTATGTGTTCCTGAACTATCTAAATATGGCAGGGACGTTTTTAAATTTTGAAACTACTTTGCCATTGTAGATTGCCTTAAAACCAGAATGAAACCATTTGAAATGCCCTCTTTTTCAGTTATCTTTCCTACAACAGATATTTGGGTTTCAGATTATATCTTCACTGTCTCCACTCAGTGCATTGGACAATAATTCCATGCTCAAAGAGGCAGGTGTGGGAACTCTCTATTGCATAGCATATCAAACCCTGACAGTACAAAATTAAGAGCTCCGATCAAAAGACTCATTTTCCATATAGCTAAGCCACATTAAAATGGATGTTTCTGCCTGAACTAAATTTGGCAAGAGTTGTTTGGGTACTTATGCAACCTTCCATTTGCTTTGCCTACATATGTCCCCACTGAAACCTATTGCCAGGCTAAGTGAACTATACACTAGGAATTTGTAGAGTTGGTACTAAAAAACAGCAAGTGAACAGCAGGTTCAGTTCCTGGTAAAGACCCAGGTCACAGGAGTGGGCAGGGGCAGCCAGGGGTCAAGGGAATCCAGAGCCAAGTGGGACAGATGCTAAATTCTATGGTCAAGAACTGGAGCCAAGGAGCCATGAGGGAGCCCAGGAAATATCCACAAGGACACCAGATAAGCTGTGGTTTCTGGAGACCAAATTCTAAAGGATGCTCCAGGAAACGTTTATAGGTTATCATGTCTGAGCCAACTCCTATTCTGTGACATAGAAAAGATACACAGGAAAGATACTACCTTAACTAGAAAACCTTGGGCTTGGTGTGGACGTTTGTTATTGTTTTGGTTGTTTATTATTCCTGTCAATGATCTGAATCATATAAAAAATTTTATATCTTCATTGATTCTTTCTTCGATGCCATAATTGCATACTGTTCAGAGTCATATCATGTTTACATTTGCAGGTCTCTCCTTATCATATTGGTATATTGCAAGATTAGATAGTCATTACTAGTGCACTGTTGGTGGGAATGCAGACTGCTGCAGCCACTGTGGAAAACAGTATGGAATTTCCCCAGAAAACTAAAAATCAAACTGCCTTTTGACCTGGCAGATCCACTTCTGGGAGGGTACCCTAAGAACTGTGAAACCCCAATTCAAAAGCACCCCAGTGTTCATAGCAGCACAATTTACAATAGCCAAGTGCTGAAAGCAACCTAAGTGCCCATCAGTAAATGAGTGGATTAAAAAACTATGGTACATTTACATGATGGAATACTATGCAGCAGAGAGAAAGAAGGTGCTCCTACCCTTTGTGACAGCATGGATGGAACTGGAGAGCATTATGCTAAGTGAAATAAGCTAGGCAGTGAAAAACAAATACCATATGATCTCACCTTTAATTGGAACCTAACCAACAAAACAAACAAGTAAGTAAAATATAACCAGAGACATTGAAATTAAGAACAATCTGACAGTAACCAGAGGGGAGGTGGGAGGACATAATAAGAAGGAAAAGGGGGCAGGGTTTTCAGAAACGTCTATTAATGACACATGGACAAAGCCAAAGCGGTGTAGGATCGAGGGTGGGTGAGGATGGCTGGGGTGGAGGGAGTGGTGGGGGGGAAATGGAGACAACTGTACTTGAACAAAAATAAAAAAGATAAAAAAATATAATAAAATGAAATATTTGTTCAAGTTTTCTCACTCATATTTAGATAGGCAATTCTATGTAGAAGAAGCATAACTATATTAGAGAAAGACTATTTGGATTCTAATATTTTCTCACTAGGTATTTTGGGAATTGTTTAAGTTTTATCAGCCTTGGTTTCCACATCTGCAAAATATAGCTAAGTAAAACTTCAGCTACCTGATCATAGAAGATAAGACCAAAACATCTGATAGCCACAAAATGGAACTGACTTTTTGGGACACTAAAAGAATTGCATTAGTTTTTGCAGAAATTGGATTATAGGTATCTTCCAGGAAGATAATGAAGACAGGAAAGATCCATTCTGAATCTTCCAGTATGGAGCTGAGTAACTGTAGAAAATATAGAATGCATTTACATATAGTGTCATTCCCAGAGACTGGAAAAAAAAAGAAGAAGAAGAAAGGAAAAAGAAGAAAAAGTACCAGAAGAACAGGACCATTAATCCAACCCATTTCAGTGAGATACCTAACAAATCTCTTGTTCTCTGTCACTGTGAACCCAAAGATCTTAGGCATACTTTACCTTACCTCTATAACTTACTTGAAAATTGGCAAAGTGAATTCATGATCTATGAGAGCTTAGTGTCCTGGAAGGTTGGAATAAGGAAATGGTTGGAATAAGAAACATATAAAGAAAAATCAAATTATTGACTAAAGGAACCCAATTTCACATTTCAGTTTCTTCCTTGACGATATGTTGATCTTGATTCATTTCTTCTTTACTCTTCAACAAATGATTACATATAAGAAAAATGGAAAGAAAGACATTGTACTATGAATAAACAAGAAATTAAAGGATTTCTTGACGATAGCAAGTGGATATTATTCATTACTTCACTCAAGTGAAGAAAAGTTACCCTGAAGATTGAATGTAATATATTTTCCAACAAAGTAACCCAAATCAAGGCTGGAAAAAGAGGCAACAGGGAGGCCGTGAGGAAGATTATAGAGCATCTTCTCTAGCATTTACGCCTTTCTTGAATTTGGGTTTGGCTGATCACCAAAAAATGTGAGAATGTTCCCAAAGCAAAGTTTAATTATTGGTGATAGGAAAGAGAGAAAAAATAAATAGTTCTCCAGCTAACTTCAACTGCCACACATGCAGGATAAAAAGACTCAGCACAACAATAAAATCTCCAAAAACTTTAATTTCTATAGTAAATCCTTCCATACAACCCTTAACCCCTGACAACTAAAATTTAGACCTGAAACAGGCACTCCTAATATGTCACCCTCAAAAGATGAAAGTTTGGTTTAAAAAGAAGACACTGGGGAGCAAGCCAAAGAACTTTGACAATTCTCCAACAGCCAGGGGGAAAAAATGGCTTCTCAATGTATTATGTCTTGTTTTCCCATAAAGAAGAAAGTCAAAACAAAAGAAAAACCAAAAGTATTCTTTATAGCTAAAACACATGCCTATAGCAATGAAAGTTGACTTTATAATAGAGGTAAGATACACATATTTACCTCTTCACACAGTTACACAGACACATAGCTCAGTGCTACATGAAAGAAGTCCACGCCAGCTGCAACATACGGATCTGCACCATCAATTCCAAAACTCGGTATGATTGTTAGGTAATGTGATGTTGGAGGACACTCAATATCCTGAAAAGAAGCTCAAACAAAGACAATAAATTCTTATAATGAAACAGGGTTAATACAGGAAAGAAAATCATCATGTGCTTTAGAGAATGTTAGTATTCTCAGTGGAAATTGAGAACAAATTGCACCCATAAATCTAAAACCTGATATTATTACAAATGAATCAAAAAGAATCAAAATTTAAAAATGTTAAGTGCTGAGGTTCTAAAACATTCCACTGAAGCAGCAAAATACATAATAAATGTATATACTTCTTATTTTTCTTCTTCAATCGCTTTGTTGTCTCTCATTCCAATAAGTGTTCCATAGTCAGTCTTCTCGTAAAGGGTGTTGGACGGCAATACAATAAAAGTAAAATATAAATATTTTAAGTAAGTGTAATAGATGAAAACAAATAATTTTAGGTGTTAACACTATTTTTATTTTTACATAGAATAGTATTTATAAAACCATTATTTTTATTGTATTTATTTTCATCTCCCTTTAAATAAATTTACTGGAGCAACATTGGTTATTAAACCATACAGGTTTCAAGTAGAAACCAATAAAACATCATCTGCTTACTACATTGTGTGCTCACCACCCAAACTCAAGTGTCTTTCTATCCCCATATTCCACCCTTTTCCCCTCTCCACCTCCCCCATCCCTCTTTCCCTTTGACTATCCCGTACTGTCCGTGTCTATGTGTTTAGATATATATACTTTTTTTCACCCAGACACCCAACCGTTATCCTTTGTAACAACTGTCAGTCTGTTTTATGTATCTAGGCTTCTGTCTCCATTTCGTTTGTGAAATTATTTTGTTGTTTAGATTCCACATATAGGTGAGATCATATGGCATATATCTTTCTCTGACTGGCTTTCACTTAGCACAGTAATTTCCAGGTCCATTCATGCTGTTGCAAAAGGTAAGATTTTCTTCTCCTTTTTTTTTTTTACAGCCAAGTATTATTCCATTGTGTAAATGGACCACAGCTATTTTATCCACTCAACTACTGGTGGACATTTGGGCTTTCCAGATCTTCCTATTATAAATTAGTGCTGCTATGAACAGAGGGGTGCCTATGATTCAAGTTTCTTAGGATAAATTTCCAGAAGAGAATCACTGTGTCAAAAAGCAGTCCCATTTTTAATTTTTTGAGGAAACTCCATACTGTTTTCCACAGTGGCTCCACCAGTCTGCATTCTCACTAATAGTGAAAAGAAGGTTCCCTTATCTGCACTCCTTGCCAACACTTGCTGTTTGTTGATTTATTGATGATAACCATTCTGACAGGAATCAGGTAATATCTAATTGTGGTTTTAATTTGCATTTCTCTGATGATTAGTGATGGTGATCATTTTTCCATATGCCTATTGGGCATCTGAATGTCCTCTTTGGAGAAGTATCTATTTAGATCTTTTGTCCATTTTTTATTTGGGTTGTTTGTCTCTTGGTGTTGAGTTATATAAGTTTATATATATTTTCATATTAATCCTTTATCAGATGTATCACTAACAAATATGTTCTCCCTTCCAGTATGTTCCTTTTTCATTTTGTTGATGGTTTCTTTTGCTATGCAAATCTTTTTAGTTTGATGTAATCCCATTTGTTTATGTTTTCCTTTGTTTCCCTTGCCTGAGGAGCTACATCAGCAAAAATATTACTACAAGAGATGTCTGAGACTTTAGTGCCTATTTTTTTTCTAGAGTTATGATTCTACAATTTACATTTAAGTCTTTTATCCATTTCCAGTTTGTTCTTGTGGATGGTATGTAGATCAGTGGAATAGAACAAAGAGCCCCACAATAAGCCCACACCTTTATAATTAATTAATTTTGACAAAGGAGGAAAGAACATACAATAGAGGAAAGACAGTCCCATCAATAAACAGTGTTGGGAAAATTGCACAGGTACATGAAAAAAAATTAAAGTAGACCACTAACATTATTTTTTAATTTTTCAAATGCAGTTTACTTTCAATATTATTTTGTGTTAGTTTCAGGTGTATAGCATATTGGTTAGGCAATCATATGCTTTACAAAATGTTTCCCTTCATATTCCCAGTATCCAACTGACACCATACATAGTTACTACAATATTATTGACTATATTTCTTTAGGCTATGCTCTACATCCCCATAACTATTTTGTAGCTACCAATCTATACTTCTCAGTCCATCATTTTTTCCCCTAGTTCCTCCAAACCTCCTCCCCTCTATCAGTCTATTCTCTGTATCTATAAGTCTGTTTCTATTTTCTTTGCTTTGTTCACTAGATTCCACTTATAAGTGAAATCATATATGCTATTTGTCTTTTCTTGACTGCCTTATTTCACTTATCATAATACCCTCTAGGTCCATCTATGCTGTCATGAATGCTTAAGATTTTATTTTTTTTATGGCTGAGTAGTATTCCATTATATAGATGTATCACCACTTTTTTATTCATTCATCTATTGATGTGCACTTGGGTTGCCTCCATAGGTTGGCGATTGTAAATGATGCTGTAATAAAACATAAGAGTGCATATATCCTTTCAAATTAGTGTTTTGAATTTCTTTCAGATGTGTACCCAGAAATGGAATTTCTGGGTCATAACACAGTTTCATTTTCAACTTTTTGAGGATTCCCCATACTGCTCTCCCTAGTGGCTGCACCAGTCTGCATTCCCACCAACAGTGCAAAAGCGTTTCCCTTTCTCCACATCCTCGCCAGCACTTGTTTGTTATTTATTGATGATAACCATTCTCACAGGTGTGAGGTGATATCTCATTGTGGTTTTAATTTATATTTCACTGATGATTAATGGCAGTGAACACCTTTTCACATGTTTATTGGCCATCTATATGTCATCTTCTGAGAAATATCTATTTAGGTGTCCATGCTTATCTTTTAATTCGATTAGCTTGTGTTTTGGTGTTGAGTTGTACAAGTTCTTATAAATTTTGGACATTAACCTCTTATCAGATACAAATTTTTAGAATACTAATAAAATAGAATACTAATAAAATAGAAACCTTCTTGAAAACATTCTTAAGAATTGAGAAATAAGAAAAAACTATAACAACAAAGAGTTAAAATTTGTATAGAAATAAAGTATAATAGTACACCAATAAATTTGTAATTACAAACATTTTATTGGAAAATACAAATGAATAATCTCCCCTAACAAAAGATTTAGAAAACATGAATAGGCCAGTAATAACAAAGACATCAGATCCATAAGTCTTTACAGGTGGATTTTAACAAAGGGTATAGTTCTGTATTTTGCTCCAGAGCATAGGAAAAATCCTTCAAATATTTTTATGAAGCTAGCATAACTAATATACAATAAGTAAGTTGACATAACATGATGAAAGACCAATATTACACACATATAGCTAATTTGTTAATATTCTAAAGGTATTAGTTCATAAATTCCAACAGAAGTAAAAAAAATACCATACTGAGAAATGAGTGGCAATTATTTGTTCCAGAAATGTAAGAATATTTTCCCACTGAGAAATATAGTGATGTAATTCATTGTGTTATATATTAATGAGGAATGTTAAATGAAGGTATTTAATAAAACTAAGCATTCATTATTAATAAATACTTACAGTTATCAGTTTTAATATGAATTAATGTTCTAAAGCCCTTGTCAGTATAATTTGTTAAGAAAAAAGTTAGATGCATAAATATTGTTATCAAAAAATAAATATATGAAAAGCATTATCTGGAAGGTCAAAAAGTATTAAATGGAAAATATTTAAATAAGGTTTGACTAGGCTGACAGATCTTTTTTAATATACAAAAATTGACAACCTATAATTTAAGTAACAATTATCACTTATATAACATTAAAATAGATTTAAATTCTAAATAATACTTCCATGAAATATACCTAAAAGACATAATCTGAAATGCACAGCTTCAAAATAAAAAATTAAAAATTTAAAACAAAATAAGGCTAGTTAAATGAAATGATAGATTTTGTGCAGTTGGAAAGACTAAACATTGAAAAGACTTCATTTGCCAAATATTTGCATAAATTCAATGTGTGTTTAATCAAAATTGCTGCTTTATTTTCTGAAAAGTTACTTTATCTTTTTATTTTAGAGTTCACTTTCAATAGCAAATCATTGTCACTAAGTAATAAAACACTGATTTTTTTTTTAAAGTCATTTTGAAAGCTACTTCAAATGATGGCATGTCCCTCTTGAAATGGTCCCATGGCAGTGTTTGACTTAAACCCCAATTCTTTACCACGGTAAACAAGACAAGGCTTTCCCATCACCTATACTCACCTCAATGCTATGCACACACACAGTGTTCTAATCCCTTTCCTTCATGTAAGAGGCAGAATAATGGATCCCCTAAGATGTCCATTCCTGGAACCTGTGACTATGTTTGGTCACGTGACAAAAGAGAACAAAGGTTACAACTGAAATTAAGGTTGCTAAACTGTCCTCTTCCAAAAATATCTTATCTAAATCAAGCCTGGTGATACTCCATTAAATACCTTTATAGAACTCAGACCAATTTATAATTACATTTTCTATTTGTTTGCTTGTCATAGTCTGCCTTCCTTACTAAGTTCCTCACAAACAAGGTTCTTACTTTTCTTGCTCCCTCCTGTACTGCCAGGTCCTCACATGGTGTTCAAAATATACAAAAAACCTGAGTAAATGAACAAGCATGCCCTGAAGTCACTATAATAAAATTATATAATAATGGCACAAAAGTATATATTGATAAACAGGCAAGATAAGAGCCCAGAGGCAGGAGCAAAGACTTAAGAAATTTCAGAATAAAATAGAAATTTTATTCCAAGTGTATAAAATGAAAAGGTTACTAGCTAATATATTGTGTACAGAAATTAGAGTAACCATTTTTAACATTTTTATTGTTTATGCTAACATAGTAGTGCCAATTATTCCCACATTGCCACCCTCCCTCTAACTCATCCCTTGTTTCCACAATCACCAAACCATTGTTCATGTCCATGGGTCATATATGTTCTTTGTTTAATCTTTTCATTTTCTTTCAATCAGTCCCCACCTCTCCCACTCCCCTCCTACAGCTGTCAGTCTGTTCCATGTTTCTGTGCCTCTGATTCTATTTTGCTTCTTAGCATATTTTGTTCACTAGACTCCAGTTATTTGTGAGATCATATGGTTTTTGTCTTTCATTCACTGTTTTATTTCACTTAGCATAATGCTCTCCAGATCCATCCATGCTGTCACAAAAAGTAAAAATTCCTTTTTTTTTTACTGCTGTGTAGTATTATATTGCATAAATGTACCACAGCTTTTTTATCCACTCATCTACTGATGCACACTTAGGCTATTTCCAAATCTTGGCTATGGTAAATAACACTGCTATGAATATAGGGGTGCACATATTCTTTTGAATTGGTTTACATGAACTGGCTAGTGATGCTGAGCATCTTTTCGTACATCTTTGGGCCCTGATAAGAGCTTAACATCCAAACTTTATAAAGAACTTACACAACTCAACACCAAACAAACAAACAAACAAAAATTTAAACAATGGGCAAAGGACCTCAGTAGACACTTCTACAAAGAGGATAGACATATGAAAAGATGCTCAATGTCACAAGTCATCAAAGATATGCCAATTAAAACCACAATGACATATCATTTCACACCTGTGAGAATAGTTATCATCAATAAGTCAACAAACAACAAGTGCAGATGAGGATGTGGAGAAAGGGAAACCCTTTTGCACTGTTAGTGGGAATGCAGACTGGTGCAACCACTGTGGAAAGCAGTATGGAGATAACAAAAAATTAAAAATGGATCTGCCTTTTGACCCAGCAATCCCACCTCTGGGAACATACCTGAAGGAACTTAAAACACTAACTGGAAAGAACATAAGCACCCCTGTGTTCATTGCAGTGTTACTTAACAATTCCCAAGATATTGAAGCAGCCTAAGTATCCATCAATAGATGAGTATATAGAACAACTATGGCACATTTACACAATAGAATACTACTCAGCCATAAAAAATAAGAAAACTTTACCCTTTCCAACAGTATGTATGGATCTGGAAAACATGCTAAGTGAAAGCTAGTCAGAGAGAGACAAATACCATGTTATTTCACTCATATGTGGAATCTAATGAACAAACTGAGCTAACAAGGAAAATGGGGACAGATTCATAGATGGAGAGCAAGATAACAGGAAGGGCTGCAGGAAGTGGGCTGCAGGAAGTAAAGGGGTAGAGGTATTAAGCAAACACGAAAAAGGACTCATAGACATAAACAACAGTGTGGCACTGGCTGAGGAGAGAGGAGTATAAGAGGACTAAATGGTAATGAAAAAAATACAATAAATATTAAATTTTTAAAAAACTAAAAATATAAAAACTAAAGAAAACATCATAAACAAAATAAAAACAGTGGAAGAAATGTTCCAATGTATTTTATAGATAATAGGTTACTATACACAATATCAAAATGCCTACCCACTAATAAAATATATGTTAACAGCCCTTGTTTTAAAAACAAAAAAGTACAGGGACAAACATGAAAGACTTTCCAATAAACATGAAGAGACTTGCATCAAGTAGTTTATAGAACTGGCCATTACACAAATAATAAAATGCTGAAACCTCAAATAATAAACAAATAAATGCAAATAAAAACAATGAGATTTTTCATGTATCAGATTGACAAAAGTAAAAATATTTTAATACCTGATTAAATATGGGAGGAACCAGGCACTCTCAACTATTTAAAGGGGGTCAATTGGTATAGCATATTTTTCAATATCTGTCTTGCCTACCCTTTGAACTTACCAGTGCACTTTTAGTGATTAAATACAAATTTACTTAAAGTTACTGAAATAGAATAATCATGGTAGTGTTTATAATTACAAGGAAGAAAGGACAAGAAGGAAAAGAGAGGAAAAACAAAACTTAAGAGGTAAGATAGATAGCAGCACATATGTTGTATAAACATCTGGAAGAATCTATACCAAATTTCAGCCATGCTTATATCTGGAGATTTAGTAAGAGGATCAAAAATACTTGATGAAACAATTTTATGTGTTTATTTTTCTGGGAATGCTATAAAACTATAAAACCACTATAAAACATGTTGAGTATATTGTATTTCTGAGCAACAGAAATCGGTGAATAATAATTATCAAATTCAAGAAGATAAAAACAGTCTAGGTCTTCTAGATATAACAAAGAAAAACGATCACCAAGGTTCTCTAAGATACCCTACAGACACTTCCACAAAAATATTTTACAACTTGATATCTATTATTTAGGGAATTAAAGGACCTATGGAAAGTCCCCAAACTGAAGTTGGCTCCTAGACAAATCTCCTTAAGGGCAGGAATGGCTTTGTTCAAGCAAGCCAATATGTTCAGTCATTCGGTGGGACCAGCCTGGAGGAGGGATGCTCTCCCACCGATGCCCCAGTGGACTCAAAGCTGTGACTATTGGAGGCTGGCAACCAGATAGGCTCTCCCAGTAGGTCTTTGGAGGGCACACTCACGTGACCACTACACTTGGGGAGGCGTAATAGATGTTTTTAGTCTCACTAAAGAGCCCTAATATACACAGTGGTCTAGATTTCTTCTACTTGACTTTAAAGTAGAGAAGTAAAATAGAGATGGGTATTATTCAGACACCATGGAAATATGAAACACATGTAATAATTAGAATTCAGAAAACAGAATGAACAGCTTTATAAGCTAATGAGGCAAAATAAATTAGATCAGAAAACCTGTAAACTCCTTATTGATCTTGAATTCTGAGGCTTAGGAATAAAGGCAGAAAGGAGAGGAGAAACAAACTATTAAGAAATGTGGTTTGTTCAAATGATAACAAGGAGACTGGGCTTGGAAGCTCTTATTTTTTCCTTTTGTAATAATGGTACATTTTGCATTTCAGTAAAAAACAGTAAGGAATGTACTAAAAATACACTGTTTCTTATTAACGTGAACTGCTTCCCCTGTGTTGGATTAGAATCAGGGACTGTAAATTGTATGTAAATCACAACCTTTCTGAAGCTTAATGTTCTGATAAACATCAAAAATGTTCGTCTCCTTTTAATGAGGTTTTTTTTTTAATCAATCTTATTTACTTGCCTTATGGACACAGCACATGTCCCAGTGAAAGAATGATTTTATATGTCAGTCATGTGATCTAGTTTCCGCTTTATTTGGGGGATAGGAAAATGAAAAAGCTTTTACTCTCTATATTTTCCCAAGCCAATGAAAGAGTTAAGTAAATTACAGTACAGTCACTAATTTGAGAATTGAAAATCTGGCAGCCAGCCCAGAGTCCCGTTTCCAAAAAGAAGCAGCTACCCTGGGCCTGTACAAAGGAGGTGGTTGCCCTGGCAACGGTATCTGATAAAAGAAAAGATGGCCGACAGGTACACATCCAGATTGCTCCAGAGAGAGGAAAGCCGCCTGCTGTTGCTGCCCTCGGTGGAGCAGTTATTTAGCAAATCTCAAGTTTTAAAGCTGAATCCTCTAGTTTCCAGTTGCAGAGATTTTCCGTGTGATATTTATTTAGGTCAGGATCAATGGATTTTATAATTTGGCATTTTGTAGTGATTGCTGATAACAAATATGCCTTTTGACCTAAACAGAA
Organism: Tonatia bakeri; assembly: GCA_004024845.1. Taxonomy (NCBI): domain Eukaryota; kingdom Metazoa; phylum Chordata; class Mammalia; order Chiroptera; family Phyllostomidae; genus Tonatia; species Tonatia bakeri. The sequence continues at coordinate 23,140 of PVIA01004105.1, forward strand.
CCACCACAACTGATTGTCCAGATAAACCAGCTAACTCAAAATAGAAAGATTTGTGCAAAATAAGCATTGCTTTTTCCCAAGGTGTTGAATTCAATTCTTTAATTATGTCCCTATTTCTTGTATATTCTTATGTGGAGCCATAGCTTTCATATGAAACATTCAAACTGCTCAGAGCCTTCATTATTTTATTTTACACAATTATTTGAAATTTATGCTGTCATCCTTTTAATAAAAGACTAAACATTTTTCAGTTTCCTGTGTGTTCTGATTGCCTTTTTTAATTGACTATTCCCTAATAAAATGTTTTGTGAAAATAACTTTAGAGGGCTTTTTATTTGTTTTGTTTTTGTTTTTGTTTTTGTTTTTGTTTTGCACACACTCTTTATTACTAGCTGGAATCAACCTTGACAAAGGTTGAACTTGGTAAGCTGGGATCTCCTGGAGGAAACTCTAGGACATCTTTTGTTCATACTGGAGTGGACTCTACCTTCCCACCCCTAGGGGCTTCCTGCTGGCTCCCTCCTCACTTGCAGAAGCTGACTCAAGGTTGTGGAGAGCCTGTCCAGAATACACCAAGTGGAAGACAAGGGGCCAGAGGCATTCTCAAGAGTGCCTGCCCCAGTCCAGTTCTATTTTTAACCCAACTACTCTACCCAAAAGAAACTTGATGTCTGGCTTTGACATCCATTTTGTTCTTCATGCACTCTTGACTGGAAAGGGACTTGAAATGAAAGAACCAAGGCCAAGGGCTAGAATGTATAGCCAACACTTCCCCACATACTGCCCTTCTTTAATTCAGCTACCTTCCTGAAATTAGTGAATATTTCCAGGGTCCAGGCTTCCACTCTCAACTACCATACAGACTTTGTTGCACTTACAGCAGAACTTGCATCATGAAAACTTAATTGCTTTCCACAGTGGGCACTCCCAGTTCCGTGGACTGTAGTATGAGGCAGACAACTCCTGGTGCTGGGATTCAAAGGCCCTTTTGGTTGCTTGGCCTCCTGCCCCAAGGTTATTGCTTCTTTGGGCATTTTCTCACAACACCACTCCTGCTATCCCCCAGGGGGGACATCCCCTGAGATTTCAATGGACGTTCTTGGCTGTGGCCTTTAAAGATTTTTTTGTAAGAGGCTCTAAAACATATATAGTCATTAATACTGTTTCCTTGATTATAAAGGATGAATACATTTTTTTTCTGAAAAGCTTGAAAAGATTGACTGATCACTAGAATATCTGTTTTCCTAAATGTGCACTTTAGATCGATCTATTTGTGCTTTTTACCATTATTAGTGTTGTGTTGAGTTCTTCAGTCATACAGTTATGAGACCCTGAGGGAGATGGGCATAAGCCATGACTTAGTAACCAGTTTATATTACATGTGCTTTTATTTCCCACTCCCACCCTCAAATAGCCGGTTCCTCTTTCAAAAAAGTATATGATACAAGGGAAAACGTTCAATAATCTTGTAGGTTATCTAGGTCCTAATTTTCATGTATCTTAGGAAATGTCCTTAGCCTTCCAAGGTCCTAGAGACATGATGCACTCTATGGAAATAACCTTTAAGCTGCTTCTTCTCTGTACTGTTCCATGAAAACAGGCCATCACCTACAGTGAGCACAAAGAAAAAGCTCTGTGTGAGCTTACCCATTCAATTTTGATTAGAGATTATTTATCAAGAAACTTTTCTTTACAAGTTTTCTCTGCACAAACACTCCTGATTTTCCTCAGCAAATGATATATTATCAGCTTTAAACTTGTAGGTAAACAGTGCATTGTGTTCAATGAATGAACGTCTCCAATAGATACTATTCAGAGATATTGTAATGCTCTTTGATCTGTCATGTCCTTGGATTGGAGCACAAAATCTCTGGGACAAATCTAAAAATATGCAGGAAGAGTATATTGATTGCTTCTTTAAAATGTGGAATAGCAAAGCATAGGGGGTATAGCAGAAATAAGCATATCTAGTCTTCCTTGACATGGGGCAGACTAGGGTAATTTTAGGGTTGTCTATGATTAAATTGAAGGGCTCTCTAATCCATTGTTTCAGAAATTTGAGCAGAGTCTTTTTAAAGGAAAAATATGTTAATCCATATATCCACAGTTGATTCTCATTGTTTTGACTATACTTGTAAATGTGTATAAATATAAAACTGGATATAAATATCTATGCTCAGAAGACTTAGCTACAAAAACAAATTTGCAAATTAAATATAAACTGAACTATAAAGCCAATAAAATTAAAGTTAATCTTATTAATTTAATGTGGTGAATCATCTTGATATGCAACTTCAACTGTTTGAAATTTGAATATTGTAACTGTCTGCCACATCATGATTGCAAAAGCATCTGGCATACTTATGCTACTGTGTGCCATCTGTTACCTCAATTCACCTACCACTTTTCTCTACATGAACCATGTGAAACCTTTATCTGTGTAGTGCTTTATGACCTCACTTGGCCTTCACTTCTGGGAAAGCAAGGTTTACTTCCTTAGTAACTTTCTGTTTTTTCTTGGTAGCTGATGACTATCGGAGATGTATCATTCATGCCAATTTGATCTACATATAAAAAAGAGGGAAAGTTCTACTGCAGTCATCTATGTGACACAACATACGATTTTATGATCCAGCATTATTTTTTTCTCTGCAGATCACAAAAACAACAACAGAAAATCAAGAACTCATTGGTAGAAAATTCACAAAACCCCAATTAGAGAAACAGAAGCTGAGGGGATAATCATGTCCAAAAAATTTTATGCTTTTTTTTTCAATGTAAGTTTGTTCATAACCCAATTTCTTTTTTTCTTTTTTAAGATTTTATTTAGTTAGTTTTAGAGGTAAAAGGAGGGAGAAAGAGAGGGAGAGAAACATCAATGTGTGGTTGCCTCTTATGGGCTCCCAGATGACCCACAACCCAAACATGTGCCCTGACTGGTAATCGAACCAGTGACCCTTTGGTTTGCAGGCCAGAACACAATCCACTGAGCCACATCAGCCAGGGCTCATAACCCAATTTCTTCATGCATTTGCTCTGTTAATTGAATAACCAAGTAGCATTCACCCTTGTTTCTTTCTTTCTGGTCTCTTCACAGAGTCCGAGAAAAGCAGAATTTTCACCTTCATAGACTCCCTTCAAGTAAGGGTGGCAATATGATTTTATTTGGGGTGATGAAATAAAAGTGAAGGACAACTTTAGATTTGCTGGGAAAGTGTTTTGCTTTCCTGATAAAAGTGACAGAAACCAAATGTTGTACCCCTTCTTTCCCTATGTTTCTACCTTGAACATAAATTATTTTTTTTGTTATTTTTGTTGAGTCCTGGAGATAAGTCAGACATCCCATAACTATGAGAAGCTAAGGCATTAAGTGTACAAGAAAAGTAAGGCAGGAACAGCTTATGGTGATTTCTAGATTTGCTTTCTAGATTTCTTATCAGGTACATAATACATATTAACATGGTTTAAGCCAATGTTAATCAGGAGTCTTGTTTCTCACAGCCAGAAATATTTCTGATACAGAGATCCTATATCATCTTCTCCACCAAGTCTTAGAGAGCAATTCTGTATTTTATGAATTACTGTGTACATGCTAGGAGCCCATAGCACTTTAAAACAATTTTATTTATCTATAATTAGCTGCTACAGATAAAATTACAGAAAAGATGAAGACTATCATTCTTGCTGTTAGGTCTAAATAGCACTCATGGTCCTCTGAAGTGTTTAATTAAATCATAGTTCCTTGAACCTAAAGTTGAAAGGGTATCTTAGACTCTGTCATCCATCTCCCTCATTTGTAAAGAACAGAAATATCGTGTGACCTTCCTGAAGACCCACAGGCCAAAGGTGGCCAAGAAGCAGAGATGGTGACTGGCTAGCACAGGAGATGATTTACTTTGAAAAGCAAGGAGTTAGGAGAAACTCATTTCAATATGGGATTAATGTTGTTTCTAGTTGACTAAGAGCAGATCACTCAGTTGGCATCTTCTGCAACAATACGGTATGTGTTTATTAGCAGATCAGTGATGGATTCCACATTATCTACAGACCTTTGTACAAAGCCCTGATAAAACCAGAGAGGCTGAAGAAATTGCTGCATTCCTCACATATTTTAGTGATCGTCATTCCACTTTGTGAAAAACAATTTGGGAGAAAATATATAGCAATGATAAAATTTCTTCTTTATATAAAGCATAGTTTTATTATTTTAACATAAAGGATGTTGAAGAGATGCAATGTCACAAATGCTGTGGGCAGCTATGAAAACAATGACATAATTATAAAGGAAATATCAAAGATAATATCAGAATATAGTGGCCATTGCCACATGGATCAGTGGTTTTCAAGAACCTTATTAAAATCACTTAAGGGTTTTAAAAATATCAGTGTCCCGGTACAAACCCCAAAACTGAATCATAACATTTAGGAAAGGACTTTAGCCTTTAATACTTTATTTATGTATTATGTATGAATGTTTGTATGTATGTATGTATGTAAACACCTCAGGGATTTCTAATATCCAGACAGGTTTAGGAACCACTGACATGAACCGAAGGCAAGAGTATATATTTAAAAATGCTGCATTCTGTCCAGAAAAACATTTTCTTCCATTTATTTTAATTTATCTCATCTTTGCTAAATAATAGGCTTCCTTTGTATGAAATTTCATGAGTTCTCATATCCAGTCCTAGACTTTCAGAAGTTCAAGATGAAGGAGACTATATATCAATCTGCAATCGTTATTTGACTCAAGACAGGAAATTATTATAAATATAAATATTTCTGTGAAGGCTGTAACATCAGATGCAGGAGTAGAAAAATACACCCAACCCTAATTTTTTTTTTTCTGCTCATGGCCTTGGGCTCCAGTATCATACACATCCCATCAAATGGACCTGGTTCAAAGGTGATGACATAGTCATAAAGTTAGACTTGACCCTCTTCTTTTGAAAATGATTCTAAATTAGATTATTTAAAGGGATACTGGGCATGGTTCTGAGATAATATAAACAGTGTTTTTCACAACATTCTCAGACAATACTCCAAAGAGCATTTCATCGAATAATGCCTTCACTAGAGGTCCCGCCAAATGGGGAAAGGGACCAAATGTTTGAAAGAGAGAAATAATTCAGCATCACAGCATGATGAGATCATGGCCAAAGAATCAGAACACTTCCACAATAAAAGACAAAATGACACCTTTGAATTTCTAGGTTCCAGGTGCTTTCTGAGTACCACCAAAACCCTGGGATGTGAAATAATTTATACTCTATGCAATCACTGCCAGGGTTAGCCAAGTATTGCTTCTACATTGTATCTTTGGAGGCTTAGAGCAAGGATGGAAGAGGAAATAAAATTTTATAAAACTTTACATCCTCTAGGGGATTCTAGCAAAGTTTCCTAATAGTGGAGATATCATTGTAGAAGGAGGTCCATCTTTGAGGGATGAGAGAATAGAGGTAGCCTGAATCAATTTGGTGGAAATAACATGAGAAAAAGCTCAGGAATTTTTTTATATCATCTCTACATATCTGTGTTACTCTTTGGAAGCATGACTCCTAGTTAAAAGAATTCATTCAGTACCTCTTAAGTCTTGATTAAATCCTTTGGAAATGTTGGGAATCCAAAAATCATTTTAAAAGATTTTGTGACCTTAAATAGCTCATATTCTGGTGAAGAAATGAGGGAGTCATGATCACAGAAGTATCTGTCTGATTAAACCTCAGAATAGAAGTGAGACTAGAGGTTTCTAAGTGTCCACCCCAGTAGAATGAGGAAACAAGGACAAGAAAATACAAGTCTTGAAATTATCTCAATCATTTTTTGTGATGATATTTTACTTGAGTGATTCCAGTCAATGTTACATAGTTTGATTTTATGGCAGAGACATTTCTATAACAAAAGCCAAAGGTAGGGTGACTCTTTGCTTATGTTGTATGAGTTTTCTCAACAAAATGCTGGCCGGTGTGATTAAAAAAGGAAAAAATGTCCCATGTGAGAGTTAATCTTCGGAGGCTGGAAGCTAAGCCACAGAACCTGGTTGTGTGCCTTGTCCAAGAAGTCTGACTCAAATTGATTTGCACTGTTATCACCATTATTTGGGAAAAGTCTTCTGTTTGTCCAGAAAAAGTCAAACTGGTTGTCCAGTTCGGAAAATCTATTTTCTCTACAATTCTTGCAAAACACAAGTGACATAGCTGTTGAAGACAAAAAGCCAATACAAAGGTAAACATTGTTGGTGTACTTGTAAGAGGAGTACATTTTCTTGGAAAAGTAGGCTTAGGGCAAGGATGGAAGAGGAAATAAAATTTTATAAAACTTTACATCCTCCAGGGGATTCTAGCAAAGTTTCCTAATAGTGGAGATATCATTGTAGAAGGAGGTCCATTCAGCAACTGTAAATGAATGACTATTATTGAAACCTGAGCGCTAATATCCCAACTTTTAAAAAATGCTAAGAAAATTCCCTTTAGAGGGATGACAGAGTTGTGAAGTCTTCATTATCATAACACCAGATTCCTGGGCAGCCACAGCACAAAGCCCTAGATATGGGTCAAGACCTGGAGGACCAGGCAATAGTTAAAAGACTGATAACTTATCAAAGTAACAAACAGCAAAAAAATTATCGAATTCAAACTTGGCAACAGTATAGAACAAAAAGTAATTACCTATTAAGCTATCAGCAGGAGTCTGGCAACACCTATCAGAGTATTAGCATTATACCTTAGACCAGGAACTTTATTTCAGAGAATGCACCCTAAGCAAGTAATTAGCAAAAGTGTAAACATGTTGGTAGGAATGTACCCACCTGATTTTTCTTGCATGTGATACTAAAAATCAGAGATACCTCAATGTCCGTTGGGAGGAAATTAGATATACAAATTGCAGGAGGACTAACAGAATCCCAGGTGATTATTAAAAAGTGTGATGAATATCTTGGGCTACCTGTGTACATAAAAAGACATAAATAACATTTTTTACAGTCAACTCAAAATGCTGATAAAGAATGGTATGAATAAAATTCTATGTTTATTTTAAAAATGTATATACACAGAAAAATCTCTAAGATTATGAATTTAAAGGTTAAGGAATATACAATAAAGGATTAGCAATAATTATCCTATTATGTCCTTCATTATGTATTTTTATATTCATACCTCACTTCATATTTTTATAGCTTCTGAAATTTTACAATGATGCAGACTTTATTATTTAAAAAATATCAAACAATGACTCAAGTCCTATCATTTCTAACTTTGAAATTAGCAGACGTTAGAGATTCGTGGTTATCAGGGCTCAGGAACAAGGCAAAGTTGAGGAATCTTGCGTGCCACATCAGTGAGGAAGCAGTGTCAGCAGGGTCAAAGGAAAGCTGCCTGCCTTGGCCCAGGGTTACATATGTTTTGGGGGGATGCGGAGAAGTTAAATATATTATTACTTTCCAAGAGAGAAGCACTCGGAGGACTCATTTAGTAATTGCCTGGGTCCACATGGATTATGCCTTATTCTGCTTGGCCTGTCTGTAACTTTAATAATGCTAACCAGACCCTCTTTTCCAGAAATCGTTTCCTCCTTAACATTTAATTCCTCACTCTCCTGCACAGTTAAAAATAAACTCCAAGCTCTTTGAATTTCTTTTTAAATTTTGCTGGTTCATGTCTTGTTCTCGTCCTGTGAAAATACTTATTCCCTAGAGTTCTCTCATGAAGATTCTTATTTGTTTGTACCTTTCCTGAAAAATCCACTTTGTACTCAGTTACTCATCTCTCATTAGCTTAGTCCACCAACATCGGGACCCAGTCCCTGACACAGATCTTTGTCCTGGGTTCCCATCCCACATACACATCTGTTCTGTGAACATTTCCAATTAAACAGCCCAAAGACTTCTGAAAGTCAATGTAATGCAAAGTAAATGTATCACCCCCTCCACACACACACATACACACACACACACACACACACACACACTCTTCAACAACACATTATTTTTCTGTGTTTTCTTTTTGATGAATGACACTGTCATAAACCCCTCCAAACACCAGAGACTGCACAGTGAGCCTCAACTCTTCCTCCCTCACTATTCCACAGTCTTCTAAATTCCAGCTCCTAAGCAGCTCACATGTTTGTTCTTCACTTTCCACCTCCACTGCCACTGCCACCACCTTGGTTTAGAGCCTCTTTATATTTCTTTAGACTATTTTAATAATTCTTAAATGTCCTCTAAGTCTTATACCAAGCTTACATCAAACTTTCTCCTGATATGCCTATATAAGCATGTCACTCTCTCATTTAAATTCTTCATGGGATCATCATTGCCTTCAAATTCTCCACTATCTTTTCTTACGATTTCAGACTCAAATATCCTTGCATTCACACGTATACTGTACCAATAAGTTTCCTTGGAGCAGTGTACTTCCTTATGCCTCCAAACACATTTTTTCATTCTCTTTACTTTCAAGATTCAATTTGTCAAGGAACTACTCCCAAGCCACTGCAAAGTTAACTAGAAGTGTCCTACACAAGAGACAATTCCATAACAGGAGAATTATTATTTGGAAGCCTGAGATCACGTAACGAGGTAGAAAACCAGAATAATTTTCAAAAAAAAAAATCAAGATCAGTGCAGTAACAAAGTTCATGGCAAAATAATTATCCATGAGTGAAGCAGACACGGGCTCGCAGTGTCCACACCATTATGAATGAAATGAGACATTCACACAGACTACCGAGTTTGGTGGAGGAAAAGGGACAGCATGGCTTTTCTCTCAAGGGGAGCAAAAGCCTGGCCACGACAGGCCTTTATTGGGTTTCTCCACCCATTACATGACGGTCCTCATTCACTATGCACAGGTGGTTACCTTTGACAGAAAACAAAGGAGCCAATGCTGCTAATCACATCACAGAAGAGGGATATTTGCAAATGAAAAGGCAAAAGTAGTTGGACTGGTTACACTCATCCTTGGAAGGTTTAGCATGATTTTTAGGAAGTTGCCTTGCAGTAAATGTCCTCAATTCAGGGTGAGGGAATTTTAGCAAAAAGCAAGACTCATAGTGGCCTAGGTACATTTCAGGCCTGATTCCCCACAGAAGAACCTATCTATGAGTGTGGGTCCTGTGCATCTACAAGTGGGAGCTGGGCCCATGCCACAAAGAACAGTCTACTACAAACAAAGAAAAAAGGAGAGGAGAAAAACAAAACCAGGAGAGGGTGATGAGTGGTCATGTTATTTTAAAGAAAAAGAAATAAGGTTCAGAAAAGAGACCTTGGCTAGTAGTTCAGATTTAGACAATAAATTGGCAGTCTATACTGGCAAGCCACTATTATTTGGAAACTGGGAAATGAAGGGAAAACAAGTAAAATTGTTATGATCCCCCAGTAATCAATTCTACCATTCTCTTTGGCCATGGTTAATTGAGTTAAATGCAGAGACATATAACCCAAATTAGACCCTAAGTATCTCCCTTAAGAATTTATAAAGTGGAACAGGGACAATCAGAGACAAAAGACAGTGTGAGTTGAGTTACAGCATGACAATGGTCTATTGAATGTTGTTTTTGACCTCCTCAGAACACCTGAGGTTTCCTCCCTTCCAGGGGATATGGTTCGGACTACCCACAGTCTGTCACTAACTTTCCTTTTGGGCCGGAGTACACCAAAAGGTCTTCAAATTATTTGGGGACAAAGTAGGTTGGAGAACAACACGTTCAATTTTATTTCTTTTGTGTAAAAAAGAAGGTGTTTACGATTTAGATTTAAAACAACAGAAATCTGAACACCAGCAATGTGTTGATTTCCAATGTTGGTAGAAGGTGCCTGCTGGCTTTCTTGACTGTAAACCAGCTGCTCTCCTGGTTGGTATTGTGGCCTTTAGTTGGCATCATCCAACCTGATTGTAAGTATTGCAAAAATACTCAACAAAGACAGGCAGACACCAGTGAAGAGAGGCATTTGATTGAAGGCGGGGTGTGCCTTAGGTGATGTTGTAGTACAAGCACCATCCAAGAGAGGATTCCTCAGGTAGAAATGTTTCCTGCATACCCATCCACTGGGAGTTAATGGAGAGGTCAACAATTCAAAACTATTTTTTCTAGTAGATAAATAATTAAAATGCAGTGTTGGAAAAACTGAGCCAGGGTTATCCTAGTGGGAGAAGTAGCCACAAAATCATAACAAAATAAAATATTTCCAGAAGAGTCATTGTTCAAATTGACTGGTGTAGCACAGGCAAAGAGGAAAGACAGAATTGAGAGAAATCAAGGTTATAACTGGGGAACATGCACTCTGACACATCCAAAGACTTGGGCAAAAAGAGGAAAGCCAATGGTAGGGAAAGTAGTCAGCAGTATAAGATACTGAGGATGGTTCAGATTGAATATGTAGGTGCTAGAAGAATCTCTCTGTTTGGGACCCCTTTACAGTATGCCTCTCAATCCCCAAGTACATTATGACAGCATTTACCTTACTGAGATCATTGACTGTCTTGTAGATGTTCCCCCTAAAAACTGACTTCATGAAGAAGAGGAACTGAATTCATGAAGAAGAGGAATTGCATGTTTACCTCTGGGTGCCCAGCATTTAACAGAGTATCTGGCACATAGGAGACCATAAATGGTTGCTGAAATCATGTTGCATGAATTAGGGCATTAGCATACTGTTTGGAGCACAAAAGTAGCATTTTAATCTAATCTAGATAACCATGGAAGAGTAACAGAAGGAAATATATTTAAATAAAGGCATTTCTAAAAACCCAAATATAATGCCTTCATATAACATTCTTTTTCAGATTATAAAGATTTTATTCTTCATAGAAACTTTTAAATATTAAACTGATGCTTCAGATAGGAGGAAAAAAAGCAAATCCATCTTACTTGCAGCAAATTAAAGTATGCATTTTCTTCTTTTGCCAAATTCCCATAGTCTAGGAGAATAATATCTTTGTGCTGTCCCTGCATATTTATGATCATCTGGTGAAGTGTTTGTTAATCTTTAACCTAGCTGGGATCAATCACAATATGCCTTCACACCAAGTAAAATATTTGCACTGCTTTATTGGATACTCAGAACAGTACTTCTTAAAAACTATTTATTCATGGTGTGGTCACATCTTAAAATGCTTCTGTATCTATCAAAGAACTATTTATTTTAAAATATCAGCTCCAACTTGAAACCTCAGAATGCAGAATTCAAACTAGTAGAAAATCAGAAGTCAGGGTAAATCTAATTGCATTAAGGTTTGTCCATGATCAAAACATGAACCTAATCTCTCACAAAGGTCCTCATCATCCTATTATGTATATCAGGAGACTATGTTCTTTCTCCATTGTAAAGAATAACAGGTAAGATAGTTACAAGATAGGCATTAGAAGTTAAATTTTAATTAGTTTCTGTAGTATTTATAGGAAGATCATAAAAAAAAGTGTCAAGGAATTACCATTTATGATGAAGGCATTCTTCTCAATATCTACAAATGCTCCCACAGCATAGTGAATAAAGCAAAGCTTGGGATTGCTTTCTACTTGTGAAAAAATCCAAAATAATAGAATGTGAAGGCTTTCAAGAAATTTATTTAAGTATTTTAAAGTTCCATCTGGCTTTTTTTTCTGCCTAATGTTTCAATACTCCGAAAGAATGTATCCTGTTAGTATTATAGAAAAAGTCAGAGAGTAAGAAACCCCATGGCATAGTGAAAAGCATTGCTTTTGAATGAGCGAGAACTCAATATGTACACCAACCCCACTACTCTTAGCAAGTTATGTAGTCCGCTGGACTCTCAGTCTACTTAACTGAAAAGCAAGATAAATGATATCCATTTCATTGAGTTGACATGAGGAGTGAAGCAAATGGGATGACATGTAAAATTCCTGGTACAGGCAGGTGCTGGAAAAGTTTATCTCTTTGGGAAGCCTACTGATTTTTGAAAAATACATGATGATTTGGAATGCAAAGGGAGAGCATGTATACAAAGGTAAAGAGAAAAGTCAAATACAGATTAGAAAATTGAAGAAAGCTAACATACTAAACTCTAAATGTCACTTAGGGGTGAACAATCTGTTTTGATTTCTGATGGCTTGACCACACTGTGGAGTCAGCCACCACCCACAATTTTCCCAGCGCACAGACATTCAGAAAATGATCACTTAGCCATCAAACTTACAGTTTGATGGATCCAATAAAGCCTTTGCTAAATCAATGCTCTTTCATGTTTCATTGTCTCTGTAAAGTGAGGAAAATCCTGATAGAATTCCTAGCTGAAATAATTTTGGAAAATAGCATGTTATTCACTGCCTTTTGGACTGAATTCAGAAAATCTCTATTTTAACATATATTGCCTTCAAAAGAACTTTATTTGATATTAAAAATATTTTCATTTTTAATTAGTTATTATCAGCATCTCTCCATTAGTTATTTGCCTTTATGGTTTGGATCTAAGTTTTTAAATATTTGGAAAATATGCTGTCTCAATAAATAATATAGTAACAAATCTGTTAAATTCTGTTAACCTCATCATCCATCATCTTGATCAAGAATTTTTTTAAAAAGAAACGTTCTCATGTTCCTGCCCAGAGGAGTACTAATGGGTTATGAACCCTTTCAGAGTCACAGAGCAGAGAGAAAAAAACAGTTGCCTTGGTAACAAGGCAGACCAATCAGCTGCATACACTCTCCCCAGTTCTAATTTAGTCAGCAAATGCAGGCTAGAACAGGTGGCTAACCTAAATGATGCCAAAACGCCTTAGCTCTCAAGCATACATACCCTCCACATTTTCTTGTACCCAGAGTTTCATTCCTGTCTTTCATAAAGGAAGGGTTAAGAAGGAGCATTTCAGTGTACAGTGTATCATTAGTATTCAGAAGATCCGTCCGCACTGTCACTTTTGAATTTTATGACAAAATACATCAAATAGTATTATTTTAACCTCAAGACAGCTTGCCCCTACATTTCACAACTGTTCTCAATAGTAAAGCATCACCAAAATTTCAATTCCTTAAACCCTCTGAAAGCACATAGGTATTGGTAAACAATTCTGTATTGTAAGAGAGGAAACACAGGGAGTCATTCCAAGCTCCTTAAATCTCTATTTATTATAGCATTGAATAATTCCACTCACTATATCTGAAGCTATAAAGGAAAAATCTGGAGATCCAACAGGAAAACATAAACTTCTTCATACTATATGAGTACTTTTATGTTCTAGGCCCAGTTTCCTTTTCCAACCTCATCTTCAAACACACTTCCTGATTGTCAATCAACAGAACGTCAATGAAATCTACTCTGCACATACCTGCACTTTGCATTTGCTGTTGTCTGTGTCTGAAAACATTCTTCCAGCACTGGACTCCCTGCCCAAAACTAATCTATCCCTCAAGGCTAAGATCAAACATTTTCTCTCCCCAAAGCCTTGCTTCACTTCTCCAGGAATAATTACAAACATCATACTGTCCTACTTCTGCAAGTGATACCATTGTTTGTTTTATTTCTGCTGTCTTCATCAGATTGAGACCCCAGACCTTAAATGCAGGGACTGTGTTCTATTCACCTCTCATCTTCAGGGTATTATTTGGCTCATAGTATGACATCATAAATATTTGATAGAAGGATGGATGGATGGATGGATGAATAAAATTATCTTTTATTGGCACAAAATCTGCACAATCCTAGTATATAACAAAATGTTTTTATAAATTAAAATTTAAAAATCTTACTAACTTAGACAAAGTCCAATGAAATGTGCTTATATGCATAAAGAATCAGTATTTTTTAAATGAATGGAAACTTTCCTGCAAAGGAAGTCTTAAATGCAGCTTCTCTTTTAAACCCGAATGTCACTCCACCAGCCAGGCTGCTATTCCTGCTCATTCCTCCCTCAAAGCATTTCTAAACCACAGGCTTCGAAGAGCAGAGCTTGAAAATACTGGGCTAGAGTTATTACACATTTAAATTTGCCTTCCTACTTCCCAGTACATGGTCATCACATAACCAAGTGTTTGCTGAAAAAGACATTAAAATAAGAGACAGCATTAGCTTGGAAGATCAGGTCTAGTCTTTTCTCTATTGATCTGCTTTTGAAGTCTTTCAATTATTTCCAAAGGTGACCCTTGCTGCCTTCAGATGTTCCCTTGGCAACAGGGATAACTGCTTCCACTATGTAGAAAAAGGCATCTCTGTTTGTTCTATACCCGTTTACCACCCAAAGATGCTATGTTGCATCAAACAAAGCAAAAATTCCTCATTTTTAAGTAGCAGATTGGCTCTCCAGTTCATGACTGCACACTACTCTGGAAAACGAGAGGTGGTAGTCATCATCTGGCAATAGTTTCCACATCTTGTGAAAAGGACACAACCTCTGTATTGATGCATTTTTATTCTTCCCTAATCACCCCACATGCCTGCCTATGCACACACAAACATACACGTTGCTTTTTTCATTTTCTGAGTTCAAGCTTTTTGCTTGCTTTCAATTCTCTCCTTTCTGTATAGTATCTATTTTATTTATTTTCTATTTCCAGTAAAAGCTTCTTTGCACGTCTCTATTTCCAACATCCACCAAATTACAAATTGGAGTGAATTATCAACCTATGAAGACAAAAAAAAAAGACTTGGTTAGAGCAGCTGGCATTTGATCAACTCATATAATCCCATATTATTGCAAGATTAGATGGGAAAATAAAATAAGCCTTGAAATTAATGTTGTTTATGATCAATTCACCTTTAATTATCATTTGCTTATATATTCTTTTAAATGGTATAGCAACATTTTATTTGTTGTTTTATGCCTTCCAAAAGTAATCTGAGAACATTTCTCTCGCTGTCAATAAAACCACTTTGTGCCAATTCTATATGATTGCACAGTCATATTACAAAGTAACTGGAAACCCTAGTGTCAGATAACCTCCATATCAATGAAATTATTTTGTCTGGATTCATACTCACAAAAGGGGAGAAAATTAATGAGGTTGTATAAAGTTTTGCTGGGGTAAATTATTCTTATAGGATGCCCCCAGATAACATTTCTGTGCTAATTTCAGTAGTTAAGTAAGTGAATAAACTAGATTTTTAGAGTGCATAAGTGGCATATTAAAAGGCTCACACTTATAACCCCATTTTTTCAATGTAAAATGTACAGAATCTTAAGCAGAAATTGCAAAAATACAATGACTTCTTTCATGTGCAAACTATTCATGGAGTACAACTTTTAAAATATTATTCAATGTGTAGTGTTACAAACTCATAGACCTACAATTCAGAAGTGTAAATCTTCAATGGACCTTAGAAATATTGTAATTCCTTACTTTATATATGAGAAAATGAACACCAAAAAATCAGTAAGAAATATGTCCCTGCAAATTGGTTTCAAATATACTCCTGAATGAGTATCAGAAAGTTTTTTTATATTATTTGCTGGGTGTATTTTGTATATGCATTTATCATAAAGTTATTAAGGATAAACATTTATCATAAAGTTATTAAGGATAAGAACTATAGTTTGCTCTTTGTTGTTAAATGTTTTATAATAAAGTGCTCAACTCTCAACAATCTCTAGTATATGATTTATGAACATAGTATCAGTCAGGAATGCTTCTAGCTAAAAGTAACAGAAAATATCACTTAGGGTGACTTAATAAATATTGTCTTATTTTTCTGACATAACCAGGAGTTTTGAGAGAGGCAGCTGGCATTGGGTTAGTGGTGTTAGCATGTTAGGTTTGGCGTTTCTGAAATCCACCTGGGAATCCCTTCATATCTGCCTCATAGTCACAACATGGCTACAATAGCTTTCAGCTTTCCAGTATGCTTTCAAAAAAGAAGAGAAAAGTCATGCCAGCTGTGTCTGTCCCTTATACCAAGTAAACAGAATCATTCATAAATCCCTTAGCAAGCTTATACTCATGTGTCAGTGTCCAGAACTAAGGAATATGGCCACTGTCATTGCAAAGGAGTTGGGAACATGAGAACTTAGTCTTCCAACTGCTATAACAGAGGTGACAGTGGAGAAATGGATTTGAAATACCTGTGGGTGAGCTAACTAGAATAGATGTTTACTTTTAAAGAGGTGAATGAAAGATAGGTAGATAGATGATGATGGTAGAGATAGATAGATGATAGATAGATGATTGATTGATTGATTGATTTAAAAAATCAGGAAAGGAAAAAAGAAAGAAACCAATAAATAGTTCAAAGGAGTAAACAGAAAAATGTATTTCACTGCAATCTTAGAATAGAAAAATGAGGTATTCAAGATAAGAAACGGGGGATAAGATGTTGCAATTAAATGGTTTCCAAATGCTTCCCATGGTGGGATCCCAGAGGCATGCTCAGTGGACTAGTCTCACTAGTACCCAAAACTGGCCCAGAGAGAGGGTATAACAACCTCAGTGGACACTGAGAACTTGTGTGTATTGCCAGTTGGTAGGTGAGTTAGTCAAGGGAAAGCTTAAGGAAGTTATTGGTTAAAAAAAAAAAAGAAAGAAACCTTAATCACTTGGAAGTATCTACAACTTACAATCATAACGTTGTGTGAATAATTTAATTTTTGCATACTCTTCTTAACACAGAATTTGAAAGAACCGTATTATTACAAACTACTTGCCCTTTGACTTTAAAGTCACTTCCAAGTATTCTGAAAGTGCTTATGAAGATTTATAGAAGCTGTTTCTTTTCCTTTGGCTCTGTATAGTCCCATATGAAAGCCAAGTGGGCTGGATGAATTGCTACAGAATCAAGTCAGCAGGTTTAATTTCTCAGTCACCCTGGCCCACTTCCCTCCCTCAAAACAAGTGTGAAGGATTCTGCTGCCTCTTCACCCTCAGTTCCTGCGGAAATGCAGTGAGCTCCCAGGTGCAGGCTCTGTTGTTTTGTTTGCTGCTGTGTCTCAAGTATCTGCAACCAGTGCCTGGTGCAATACTGTCATTCAATAAATAGTTGTTGCCATAGTAGGTCAAAATTAATTTTTTGTAGACCAATTACGTATTTTGAGTTGAAATTCAAGAGATTCTGCAAAACTCTACATCAACATGAGTTGCACAGTGACAGTTAAGTGTCAGATCCTTCTTCAGATATAGTTCATTTATCAAAAAATTTTTACTATATCATAAAGGTGAGGACCACATGCTTATCTTTCTGTCTCCATTGACAAGTCCAGTGCCTACCATATATTAAGTGTTTATAAAATGATTTCCTTATCAGGCTTTATACTGAGGGATTACTAAAGTGATGGCAATCAATATTTTGCTTCAAGTCTTAAAATAAAACTATTTTGACACATTTCCAAAGAACACTCAACCCTTCACCTTCATTATTAAGAATATTATTCATTTCAACCAGAAGACTAAAGAAAATCATAGAGGAAATCCATAAGACCCAAGTCAGAGTTAAGCATACATTTATACATGCATGTACCCATACACATATCATGTAGCTCTTTTTTGTTCCATATTATTCTGGGCTTGTAAAATAAATTGCCCTCAAAGAGAAAAAAAAATGTAATTCACCTAAGAACCCTAATGGGTTTTTCTGTAAGAACACAAGACCAAATAACCCTATGACGAACAAGATTCCATAAAATCATGTTTATTAATTTATATCTATGTAATTTTAAATATAATTTATAACACATATAAATGAAGATAATATATTTCTTTATTGCTGGAGGATTAAAAGCATTGATTGGTTGAAATTAACTCCTTTTTTTAATACCCAAACCAGTCTTAAAGCAGAGCTCACATTAACACCATAGCACACAGCATTCTACAACAGAGCAACCGGTAAGGTACACATGTGCATTCCTAACAAATTAGATGTTGTATTGTTTAAATACTTTTAAATCAGGCTTACTCTTTCAGTTGTGATATTTTTACAGTGACATGGAAGCTTAGCTAGATGGGCATGAGCCCATGTTAATATCCTGTGGGTATAAATGTACACATTTAAAAGAAAGCACTATAATTTCTACAATTCTTAACTGATTTCAGCAAAGCCATGAGAAGTTCAGTATCTCTCTCATATAACTGCAAACTCAAAGGTATTTTTAGTGTAAACATTTTAGTCCATAATGAAAAGAAACAACATAACAAAAAAGATCCAAAGTAAAACGTACAAAGACAGAAATATGTCAGTTGGAAAACAGAAGGCTAACTGAAGTTCTGTTATTAGGTGCATGCATAGTTAAGATTGCTCTGTCCTTTTGATGAATAGATGCCTTTACCATAATAAAATATCTCCATCACTAATTTTTTTAAAAAAGAAAGGAAACAGACGGCTGGAGCATTAATTGAACATTACCTTTTTCGCATAGTGAGGAAAATGCATCATGGTCATTTCTGTCTTTTCTCACAGTGCTGATTTAAAACCCCCAGCTGAGAAGGCAGCTGTGTGGAGCAAGGAACTGGTGAGCTCAGCAGGAGTCCTGTACCCTAATGCTACTCCCAGAAATTCATGCTTTCTTGCAGTCGCTGTGTTGTCATTAGTAGTGCCAGAAATATGAAATGCTGTCCTCTCTTCTGCAGCAGTGGTACAAAGATCACAGCGACATGTCTTTGAAGACTTCCAAAGCCTGAAGCACCCTGTTTTTATTATTTATTTTCAAAGTAACCTCCAAAGAGCAAGTATTGGCTACTTTTCAAGGTATTTGAAATTCTACAGAACTTTCATTAATCATAATGTTAATGGGATAAATGGCAAAACAGACATGAAAATTGAAGCATTTGTGATAGGGAATGCTAGGGTTGTTTTTTCCCCCTTTCTATGCAAAAAAAAAAAAAAAAATCACTGTTATACTGCATTTTTTTCTTGATGGCAACAATGAAACCCTTATCTTTTTAAAAAATTATATCTTATGCTTCCGATAAAAGTAGCAATACAACATTAACTGCCACCTAAAATCAAGCTACATTTCTTAAAAACCTTGAAAATTGAATTAATTTATTATCTGTTTCCATGAGTGGTATTAAAAATGGTTTATGAAGTACTCTGGAAATGACTTAAAAATAATTACAGGGAAACTAGTGAGCAACAGAAGGGCTGAGGTTGCTGGCTGTAAGACATGATTTATGTGACAAATTGTCATAATAGAATAAGCCATTCAGAGCTAGAAATTCTGGTGGGGGTAACCTTCAAAATCAAAGGAAAATCAATTGCTTATGTTTCTGAAGGTATCATACATGTTAAATATATTTTAAAAGTATATATAAAAATATACATTTATACACATATATATACCTAATGTATAAAATTACATTTATATGTACAAAATATGCATGTGTGTTGCTATGTATATTCAGGGACATTAGGTTTCAATAGCTAAAATAATATTTACTATGGTTCAATTTTTTAATAATTATAAAAATATTTAAAATAAAACTTGAATACTTCCAATTTACATATTTTATTCAATTTACATTAGATATTAAAACACAATGAATGAACAAAAACCCTTACTTATAAAAGATTCAATGAAAACAAAAAAAAATATTCAGACATAATCTGGCTCAAAAAACTTTCATAGACACTAAGTAGTAAAATCAATATTTATGTTGTATTACTTAATAAAATTTTTATTTACAATACCTGAAAGGAACAATCAGATATCATAGTCAGTAAAAATATCTGATAAAAAGGAATATATTTTTAAAATGTCTTTTACTTATACTGTATTTAGTTAATTTTATAAGTCAATTTTGCAAAAGATATACAGCTGAAATAATAACATTCAGAATCAATTATCTAAGAATTATGTCATCCAATAGGTAATTATGTCAATACACTTGTGTCTAGAATTTTATTATGCTAACTTAAAACCAAGATCACATCAAGCAGTATTTCAGAAGCATACATCATGCATGCATATGTGCCCTGATTTCAGAAAGTCTCCTTTGTATTTCAAATGGAGTTCCAACCAAAAATATTTTGAAGAATAGAAAACTAATGTGTTTTTATTGTTGCATAACAAATGGCCACAAATTAGCAACTTAAAGCAAGTCATCTCATGAAAACTTAAATGCACTAATTTTATAAATAACCATGCCATTTAAAATGTTGCCTTAGTGTATTGTTGTATGATTATCATAATTTTTATTCATTATCCATTCATTTATATTACTTATTGTTTTAGCTTCTGCTAATAGCTAAAACTTTTGCCTGGAGAAATTATTTTGTCTACTGAAACACTATTTCTAAATATATCAAATATTCCATTTTAGTCTCAAAAAATATGTTCAAGGTCAATCAAACATGCTACTCTGTACAGAAAAATGGACAATGCATAATGAGAAGTTGAGTACAATATGTCTACAATATTAATATCTTAAAGATGCATTTTTCACCATTCTCCAAAATAATTTCAGATGCTCACAAAACAAATGTAAAAAGTACCGACCTCACAAATAATTATAGAAACTCAAGTCAGTTAAGATTGTATTCCATTTTTCCCCTCTTAAATAATTTTTTAAATATGAAATTTACAATAACAATGGAGGTACAGTATTACATATCACTGTTGATAGTTCAAATGATGTATGACAATTTGGCAGGAAAATAATGGCAATAGAGAAATCAAATTGATACTAATGACCATGTCTGAGATCTTATTTTTATTTATACTGGTGCTCAGCTTATGACATCACATTGAAAAAGTGAAAATATTAAGTGTTCAGCAGTACATAAACTATTTTCTTCTCTATTTTTCTAACTTCCTTAAAGTTGAGTAAATTCTATTTCTAATAAAAGCCATTTTGTTAAAAATATGCAAAATGTGAATGTCTTAGTCCCTTTTTGCTGCTATAACAAAAATACCATAGACTGGGTGGCTTACAAACAGCAGAAATCTCTTTTGTACTGTTCTGGCGACTGGGAAGTCCAAGATCAAGGTTGAAAGATTCAGTGTCTGAGGAGAGCCCACTTCTTGCTTCATAGACTGTGTTCTTCTTGCTGTGTTCTCACATGGTAGAAAGGACAAGGAACACTTTTTTTGATCTCTATTGTAAGGACACTAATCCCATTCTTGAGGGCTCTACTCTTACAATCTAATCACCTCCCAATAGCTCCACCTCCAGATACTGTCATATTGGGGATTGGACTTCAACATATAAATTTTCAGAAGACACAAACATTTAGTCTAATCCAGTGAAGAAAATAAAATATCTTTCCTCAGTTAAATAAAAGAATTCAAATATGCATTTTATGCATTCATTTTTTTCCTCTATTCAGTAAGAAAAAATGAACACATAATCATTGATTAATGTTTATTATTAATTGACTTGATGGTCCTAAGTTTGATTGTTAATGATTGTTGATTGTAATGATTGTTAATCATGCACATAATTAGGTAATTGATAATGTAATGGATTAATTTATATGCGTAGGTAACTATTTGATGCACTAACAGGGAAATAATTTATTTTTGTGTTCATTCTTTTATTATTTCATCAGTTATGTATAGAGCTTCTTTAACTTTCCAGACCTAGAGAGAGGTGTTGATGAGGCAGAGCTGAACATGATTGACTGCTTACTAGAAAGAAGCTCTGCAGTGGGGTGGTAGAGAAAAAAATGTGTTATTAAACAGGGGAATTCATGCTCTGCTCTCACACAGACGATGCTATGGTAGCAGTGCCAAGAGAACACTTACTTCCTTGGGTGACAGAAGGTTAGAGTGGTCAGAGGTGACTTCAAGGAGGAGGCTATGCTTACAGTGAGTTCTTAATAACAATTATGTATTTGTCAGGTGAAGAAGAGAAAGAAGAGTTTCCAAAGCTCTATATAAGAGTCTACAATTGAGAGTTAAAATGAGAAAGACAGTTAATGTTTCAAGAGATTGGAAAAGTTGAGACCAAGGTGGGTGATTCGCAAAGGAAGTGGTACTTGACCTTGACCTTAGATAACAGAGAACATATAGAAGGGGAGAAGGAAGCTTCAACTTGGAGTGACAGCATAAGCATTTGTTCCAGTTTGTGATGTGGTAGGGGACACAAATTGTGATCGGATAGTTTTCTTGTATCATAAAGAGCCATCTGATAACTTAGCAAACCAAATTTTTGTTTTGGGGAAATCACTCTCTGGGTCATTCTATTAATTACAAGTTAAATCAGAGCTCACATGTGTCAAAACTTTATTTTTATGGGAGTAGATGGTCATTTGTGGCAGTACCTTTCTTGAACCAAGGGAGGTTCACACCAAAAGTCAGCTGAAAAGCTTAAATGAAAACTTTCTGATCTAATCTAGTTGTTCCACGAACATACCACCTATCTACTAGGATTGCCCTCATAAGACCATAGAGAAATTTCTCTGACACACTGCTACATTTTTATGTTCTCTTAACTCTGAGTCAGGCCAAAATGATAAAAGTAGGAGGAAATACTTCTTTGAAATTAACCAGCTTTAAAAAAAAATAGAGGAAAAGAAGATCAGTCAGATTTTGATGGTGAAAACGTATGCCAAGTTCTAAAGGCATAAAAATGCAAAGTGCAGGAAAGGATATATTTCAAACTTTAAATTAGGTCTGGAAATGTTGCAGGGATGGATACATATGGCAGGCAAACAGAACACACGCCAAAAGAGGCAAAAAGAGTGTGAGAAGGTGTGAAGATTGATCTGTGCATATGGGGAGCATTAGCCAAGGAAAATATCTGTATGGAAATGGACCACATTTGCACAGAAAAGAGAGCCCAGTGCAGGGGGAAGTTTTGAACATGTTGTGAATGAGAAATCAGAAAATTACAGTTTGACATTTCAAATGGTCTTAGGCTCTGTTTGATTTTTATATTCCCCTCTGATTGTAAATGTCTTTCACTTCTTTATCTTAAAGTATCCCTTTCTTCTTTTTGATTTGATTAGCATAGAACATGTGAAAGAAGTCTATTCATCTCACAGAGTTAAAATGTAGACATAGAATGGAACAGGGAAAAAATGGAGACAAGTGATAAAATAAACAATAACTAAATAAATAAAGAATAAATAAAACTTAGATCTATCTAGGAAGAACCAAAGGATATGACCAAACATTGATTTGTTTTATTTCACATTTAAAGGCACATTTTTTCTATTAAGGATTAGAGTCTTGGCACAAACTGGGGGGAGGCGATCATGAAAATGCAGAAGAATGAGTCATATGTTAAGGGAAGTTTTTAAAAATATAATACATATTGAAAAATATTATTACTCTGATGGAATACTGTGCAGCAGAAAGAAAGAAGGAGCTCTTACCCTTTGCGACAGCATGGATAGAACTGGAGAGCGTTATGCTAAGTGAAATAAGCCAGCCGGTGAAAGACAAATACCATATGATCTCACCTATAAGTGGATCCTAATCAACAAAACAAACAAGCAAGCAGAATATAACCAGAGGCATGGAAATAAAAAACAAACTGACAGTAACCAGAGGGGAGGTTGGAGGGGATATTGAGAGGATTTGGAGGAAGGGTTGTCAAGAACATGTATAAAGGACACACAGACAAATCCAAAGTGGGTAGGTTCAAGGATGGGAGGTGGAGATGGCTGGGGTTGGGGAAGGGTGATGGGGGAAACCGGAGACAGCTGTACTTAAACAAACACTTTAAAAAGATAAAAAAAGATTTTTATAGGTTTGTGACCATAATAATCTTTAAAAGAAAAGCATTATCATGCTGAAAAGTAGAAGGCACAGCATTCTTGTGTCTGGTTTCAAAGTGTCCTATTTACAGAAACAACTATCAACATGTACTGATCCATGACAAAGGTATTTTCACATTTTCATATCATCTTACTTTTTTAATGTCATCTTATTTAAAAGCAAAAGCTCTTCTGGTGTGCGGGTGAGTGGAGCACCAGGTTGATGCTCTGTCTCTCTCTCTCTGTCTCTGAAATCAATAAATAAAAATTTGTTTTTGATGTACATGGCTGTAATAACTATGTAATGTTGTACAAAAAAATATTTCAAAAGCCTACTGGTTTAAAACAACAAATATTTATTTTGCCATAGTTCCTATGGGCCAGACACCTTCTAAGGCTCAGCTGTCTTTAAGTTCATGGCCACTTACAAGGCTGCAGTCATAGATGGGAAGAATTGGCTGAGAGAAGACATACTTCCCTAGCCACCAGTGATTTGGCTTCTATTTCCTTACTGCTTCCTATTCCAGAATCTCACATAAATAGAATTATAAAGTACCTAGTTTTCTAAGACTAGACTTTTTTCACTTAGCAATATTCATTCAAGACTCATCCATGTCCTTCCAAACACGATAGTGCATTTCTTTTCACTGGTGAGTAGAATTTCATTGTATGGATGTACCACAGTTTGTTTCTCCTTTCACCTTTTGAAAGACATAATGATCCCCTCCAGTCTGGGGCATTTATGAATGGAATTCCCATGGACACTCACACACAGGTGTGCAGACATTCGTGTGGGCACACGTTTTCAAGTCCACTGGGCAAATACCTGGAAGCACAGTTTGTGGGTTATAAAGTGAGTCTATGTTCAGCTTTAGATCAACTTTTGAACCTAATGATATACATATACACTATGTTATACAATTTTTTAGCATGATATGGTTTGTATCTTTTTATCATCCCCCCAAATGCACCTAGTAAACCATATAAACAGTGAGAGAGAATGAATTCAACATTACTGTAAGCCAGCATTTCCTAGATTGGCTTCTATTAGGGAGGGAGTAGCAGGGCAAAAGGACTTAAATGGAGACAGAAAATCTCACTGAAGCTATAAAGATGAAAGGAGTATTTGAGGAAGTAGCAGTCGGCAATGAAGGGAAAGCGTTTCATATCTGAATTTGGGTATCAAAATGCACACTGGAAAGGAATAGCAGAAAGACTTTAGAAACACCAGTCCTGGAGAGAGAAAGGCATATGAGAAAAGAGAGACACAAAGTCACTAGGGAGACACAGTGAAGAGCAGGGATAAGGGACGTGTGAGAGTCTGAGCCAGACGTGCACCCTACTGACTGGGGAGGT
The DNA here is from genome assembly GCA_004024845.1 of Tonatia bakeri. NCBI lineage: Eukaryota > Metazoa > Chordata > Mammalia > Chiroptera > Phyllostomidae > Tonatia > Tonatia bakeri. The sequence goes on from PVIA01004105.1 coordinate 48,075, forward strand.
GAACCCCAGAATCATTACAGGGGTGTGAATTTTAGTGATGTGCTTCCCCAATGAAAAGCCTAACAGCAATCTCAATTTCTTTGATTGACACAAAACTTCCACGGGTATGTTTAAGAACTGTTGCTTCACATGCCTTCACCCCTTTCTATGACAATGTCTTTCACAAAAATGTCTAACAACTGCACTGCTCCCTGGATTGCCTCTCATTACACCCTTTTCACTGCTCATATAGGAAGACACTTGTTACAAAAGTCATAAAAGTGACAAAAAATAAAAAGAATCCATGAAGTTACCTTATAATCCAATCTTTAATGCAGAAAGATGATGTTTAAAATGTAACTGATTATGACTTCTGAACTGTTTCTTCTAGGAGCATGAGAATGAAGAGTGACTGAACAGGTGGTCACTAAAATAATTAAATATAAAAATAGGGGGTAGAAATGCTTCATCAACAAATGCCGTGTCACTGCTGTAACCATCTCACGGAGGTAAAGGCACGCGGCGCTAAGTCTTGTGCGCACTTGCTACAAGGAAACCTCTTGACTTTCCACTTTCTGATCTTGAAATAATTTGAGAACTATTTGCTTCTTAAAAACATCTGACAGTCAGAAGACCAAATTAAGAAGCTCATAATGAATGCATGATTAAGTACAGTCTTTGTTTCTAAAATACATATTTTCCTTACATACTTCTATAATATTCTTCAAAGGCCTGGATTCTCTTTTGAGTTAGCCTCACTTAAATGAGATTATAATTCCCAGTTTTCACCAATATTTCTTCAGAATTCTAAAATACAAAGAGAAAAATTATCAACCAAAAATATGCATAATTGTGGTAATTTGGCATTAAAAATATATAATGAACTGCTTAATTTCATTTATAATCCTATTAAATGTCAATAACCTTTTTTATAAGGATGATAATGAGTTCTTTTTAACTATTTCTTTACCTTTATCAATCCCTCTCCAAGATTGTCTACATATGCTAATATGGAGAAAAAATAGAATTTGCATCCTTTTGTAATGGCTGTCTTATGATAAATGCCTATTTGTATCAACCTGCCACTATTTCTTGATTCTAATCTGATAGCTTCATATTCAAAAGTCTTCCAAAGTCATCATTGATATGAGAGACACAAAAGCATCCATATCTAAATTAACCAAAATTTGTGAGTAGCTGAGTCCAAAGGCAGTTCTCTACTTCATCAAACAGTGAAAGTTGTAGGACATTTAGCAAGTGTCAGTCACTGCATTAGTGAAGGAGGATTCCTCTACTGTGTGGCAGAGTCACTAGGTCACGGAACACAGCACCACACATCTGCAAGGACCCTCCATACAAACTCACCAGTATTTTCAAAACGCATCACACTCCTCATGTGCTCCTTTGAGACACATCAGCAACCTTACTAGATGCCTTGGTTTGAATTATCTCCCTGTCTTAATCCTTGACCTACTGATGTCTCAAAATGTGTTAAAGCAACAATTAGTTTCTTCTCTGCTCTTCTCTTTATGCTGATCAGGCATTTGGTACTCTCATAAGCATAATAAGACTAATTTTTCTTCTCCCTACCTGGTGTGATAAGGTTTTTGTTTAAAATAAGCGAATAGAAATTACTGTACAATGTTGGACAACTTCAGTGAGAAGATGGAGGAGAGATGGAAGAAAACAGGAAGAGGAAAAAAATTTTAACTAGGAGAATATTGATGGTTCCAGATAATGCCATTTTTTTAACTTACTAAGTAAAACAATTTTAACATTTTTTTACATTTGAAAACTGACGTCTACAGTTTGCCTAATGTCCACTATTTTTTCTTCCAATTGATTTCCTGTATTTCCTGGTCTTTGTATTTTCTGCCTCCACCCATAGATTTTGCTCCTTTATGTTTTATGTTCTTGATTATATAAATCATTACTTTTCTATTTATTTGAACGTTCCAAAGAGAGTGCCAAAAGTACATTGATGTGGATTTCTAAATTATCTCTTAATTATTGCCAAATTGTTCCTTAATCCAGTGATAATTTTCTTGACCCCTCAAATCAGCCCTCTACATCTTTGAGTTCTATGTAATATCAGTAACATTAACTTCCAATCATAGATGCAGTATTAACGACAAAAATTTTCCAGAAGAATTTGGGCTCATACTCAATAGAATTGATTGATTATTTAAAATGAAGTATTTACTGATTCAGTTGAACCCACAAAGCCTAGAGCAAAATGTTGCACCAAGTACTTTCTCTTTAAAGCAAGCTGCTGGATGGTCCACGGATTACTTGCCAAGATGGGATACCACACAGTGCTTCCAACATCGCAGAGGTTATAGAGAACATTAAGAACATTGGTTTAGATATGCAATGGCAGCCAACCAAGAGGCTCTTCGAGGGGCTACCAAACAGCTTGACCCATGCTTCTGAAAGTTTGGGGACGTGGATGAATTCAGTGGTGATATTCTTAATATTTAACAGCTGCTACTACGCTGATGTTGACAGACACTGGAGCAGGATCCTGAGGCGCTGTGTGCTAGACACTATTTTTCAGGTGCTGGATAGTGAAAAAGTGAGACCCGTAAAGGAAGGAGGAGGGGTGCACTGACTTGATTGGAGAACTCAGGATAACCTACCTACCAAACTTGGAAAAGCATGTTCACATGTTAATCTGTGAGGTTCTCTTGCCATGGACAAAAGATCAGGCTTGATTAATACCTGATTGATATGGGCCAAACAGAAGGTCAAAAGTGAATGTGATGCTGTTGACCTGAGCCAAGAACAAAAAGAGAGACAGAGACAAAAACAGAAACAGAATCGGGGTGGTGGAGAGACAGACACAGGGGTGGGGGAAGAGAAGGAGAGAGAGAGAAATCAGGAATGTGCATCATTTTCTGCTGGAGACAGGCAGAAAGAAGCATTAATTTCCCATTTTTGAATCTGATTATTAGTCTGATCTAGACATTTTAATGACTGGAGTGAGAACGTTCTCTGAGATTTTATTTGAGCTCTTTATCATCTTAGTGTAATTGAGTAAAAATCCGAGGCAAACCTGAGAGTTCATCCAGGGGCAAGAAGAAAACTATCCCACAGTTCAAATTTAAAAGATTAGTAGCAGGAAATGTAGTTTATTTTCTATTTGCATCTTAACATTCCATTCAGTAAAAGGATTGCAATCACAAGGCATCCAATTTAAAATTTAACTGCCATTTGGACAAGGCTGGGCTTGTCAGAGCAGTCAGGGAGAGGGGCCAGGGCATTCACCTTGATGGTGTGTGCTATCATATTTGGTTGGTTTGGGTTTCTTTGGGGAACAGCACGAGAGAAGACAAGAGCAGAGAAAACCAGAACTGCTCCATGCTAAGTTACATGTGCTCCTAACTGGAGGCTTTAGGAGAACACTTCAAACAGAAGCCTGATATACTATTTTTATACAAGTTTTCCTGAGATGCAAAGTGTCCCCAACATAGTTCCTGGGCAATGGACTAGCTGTAACCCCATGAGGACACAGGGAGTGTCTCTTCATTACACAGGGACTGTAGTCGGTTTTGGTAGAGTGAAGATCCAGCACTACATCAGAACCTCAGACCTGTACTTTGGGGAGTGTAGGGGATGTATTCCTGTCCTAGACTAGGTGGTTCGAGCAGACCCTGGCAGCAGTCACTGTGAAATGTCACCCAAAGGACTCTTAAAGGACAAAGAGAGAGTGAACCCCCAAGGATAGGCTAGATCCTAAACTTGTAGGCCCTGGGACCTCTTCACACTCTTAAAAACTATGAAGATATCAAAGAACTTTTGTTTATGTGGATTTCATCTAATGATTCTTACCATATTAGGAATAAAATTTGTGTTTTAAATATTTCATTACTTTTTAAGTAATGATGAAAATATTATGCTAATATAAATAACATTTTTTATGAAAAATAACTATGTTTTGCAAAGAAAAATTAAAAAGTTAAGAGTGTCATTGTTTTACACTTTCACATATCTCTTTAATATGCAGCTTAACAGAAGACAGCTGGATTTTTACGGATGATTATGTGTTTAGTCTGTCATGATATGTTTCTTTGGTTGAAGTATATAAAGAAAATCTGGTCCTACACAGTCGTCTACCTCAAAAATAATAGAGCGTTTTAATAGCTGTTTTTAGATAATTGATATAGATCATCTAATTTTAAATTATTATATTTTACATTGTCAAAAATGCACATTCATTAATAATACCACTATATTAGTCATCTCAGGCTGCTGTAACACAGTATCACAGACTGGGTGACTTAAACCACAGACATTTATTTCTCTCAGTTCTGGAGGCTGGGAAGTCCAAGACCAAGGTACCAATTAGTTTGTTTGCTGGTGAGACCTCTCTTACTGCCTTGCCAACAGCCCTCTTCTCACTGTATCCTCACGTAAATGAGAGATAAAAAGGAGTGAGAGGAAGAGAACTCTCATCTTTCTGCCACTTCTGATAAGGGCTCTATTCCCATCATGGAAGCCCCATCCCTATGACCTCATCTAAACAGACCTACCTCTAAATGCCTCCACATTGGTGGTGAGGTGAATTTTCGGGAGACAAACATTCATCCATAACAAGCACCAACCTTGTCAGATTAGCCTCTATGTATTGTGGAGCTATCAAATAGTAGTGAAACGACTTTTCCAAAATCCTTATTTTCATTTGGAATCTCCAATTTTATCTTTGCTACAAATACTGTCTTTTGTTTTCCTAGAAGCCACAGGCTCATTTAATTTATATTTTGTGGAAAGTTCTGCCAAGTAGTCAAGTCTGAAAATCACACTTTGTCCACTGTTCTTTAAGGTAAAATGAGTGTTTCATAAAAAGAACAACTAGTTCAGCTCACAACTGAAATAATTGGGTGTGTATTTTTTCTCAGAATCCATCCCACATCATCACCAGCATATTAAAAATATGTGTATTCAAGATGAGAGACTTTATAAAATTAATATTTTCCTGCTTCATCAAAGACATTCTCAAGTGAAACTAGCAATTTTCTAAATTTTGTTTTTACGACATGCCATGGTGAGGAATTGAATGACTACCACTGCCGTTTGCGGCCGTTGCCTTGATTCGCGCTAAGATGCCAGTTTTACACTCCACTGCTTTTATACCTTCACTGAAAAAATACATATAAAATCTTAATATCATTGTCAAAGTAGTCTCTGACCCTGCAGTCCTCCTGAAGAGTATTGACAATCTTCTAGGATCTACATACTACATTTAAGTTCTCCTGGGCTAGGTAATACAGCAGACAAGGGAGACAAATTTAGTGGTTTACCTGAAGGAGAAAGCATCCTGGTGTCTAGAAGTGAATTGGCATAAGTAAAGTCATGTGGCTAGAAGTGACAAGTCCAGCTCTAGAACCCAGGCACCCTGGTTCCAAGTACAGGGATGAATCTTCTAGACCACATTACATTCACCATTAATTGCTCTATTCCTTATCCCAGTGAGCCTTCGTTAAAGCTATGTAGACATAATCTAACTCCTTAAAATTGCTCGATATTTTACCCCCACAAAGCATGTCAGATAAGAGTATTGTACTGATTTTGTCCATAGAGTAAGACACCTGTCCTGTGAGCCCCTATTTATAAGTACATTCAAATGGAGAAATTAATATTCTTCAGGAGAGAATTTGTGCCATTACAACCATAGTTTGGAGATATAGTCTTATTAATAGAACATAATAGCCAAAAGACTGGAAATGCTCAGAAAAACGTAATTGGTTTTTTGAAGACTAGATAAAAGAATAAAGTCGTTTTGCCTTACCAAATGCATCCTCCTGTTCCTGGAAGCCCTGGTGTTTATGAAGAAACGTGTGTGCCATTTATGAACTGCCCCATTGTGCACTTTCCTATGGCGTCATTAAAACAAAAATACATCCTTCCCTCACCTCTTTTTGCTATAAAGGAAAAGTAGATGAAATCTAGATCAATTCAGTACTAAGAATAGAAAATAGGTCAGAGATGTGGAGGTGGGTGTGGGGCAGAGTTGTAATAGATTTTTGAACTCAGGAGGTGTTTAATGTTAAGGTATTAAAACTTTGCTTACAAAATGTTGCATTAGACACCCTTAGTAAAGTTTAGTGAATGAAATGCCCCAAACATCTCGTGACAGCTTATGCAGAAGGAGGCCTCCATTAGCCTGATGGCCTGCTGGGAAGATGAGCATGGCCCCAGGCCCTTGTCTAGGGAACACACTTCCCCTTCTCACAGTGCCAGCTTTCTCATTATTTAGCAAATACAGTGCTTTACACAAAAAATCATGTGTCAGTTTTTGCTTTCACCCCCACTTTATGGACAAAAGAAGAAACTAATCCTTAGAGAAATTATGACTTATCTACTATTATATAATTGGTAAGTTTTAGATTCATAACTAGTTAGTAAAACTTTAAATTCAGGACTATCTTCACCATATACCTAAGATTTCCATTAGCCAATGTCATCATTTGCCAAGACCATTTTCATTCAAAACTTTTATCAATATGTCATAAAAATACTTTTGAAATACAGCCTCTCTTTTACTTCTTATATAAGAGTAATTCAAAATTGATGTACCTACTGTAAGGATATCATTGCCACTCATAGGCACAGGGTGGAAAATACACTTCCTGTTTTGATTTAATGTGGCAATCCATGAACTAACCATTGGAGAGCCCCCAAATATGAATTTGTGAAAGCAATGTAATTAACAGTCTCAGCTAATTTATGCATAGGCAAGTTTATTAACTTCTCCCCGAAATTCCTTATAGTACAAGGAGATTTTTAGAATTGCTCTAAAACTGATGTGTCACATGACTCACAGGAGTCTGTCCAGCTTCAGACTCCTCCAAGAATAATAAATATCTCTTCCACAAGGAAGCTCTTTGAACTTGTCGATTAATACAGAGTGTCAGTAGTATGGCCTCCACTGGGGGGTCAATTGTAGTAATTCTGCTATTGAATCACTGTGTTATTTTTAGCATTTTTTTGTCAGTTCGACATTTTAAGCAGCAAATTACAGACATTTCTCTACCACAGTGTAACATTAAAGCCACCAGAAATTCCTTTTGCTCCTCAGTGCCTGAAAAAGCTGAATGCCCTTTACAGCAAAAATTCTCCTTGCTGGAGCACTATCAAATATCAATAGAAAACTTTTTGAAATTGTTGCTAATGGAGCCCTACTTTAACTCATGCCAACTAAAGTAGCAGAATAAAAATATTTTATGATTACCTTAAATACAATCCAAAATTGTTTTAGAACTCACACAGTGTACAGAGAAACAACACCGCTGAGGTTTGTGTGATGGAAGTGTAGCGTACAGACACTAGCAAAATGAAATCTAACTTTCTCCTTTAGATCTGACCATGTAACTAGATCTGTCTTAACAAACTATAGACTAAGGGCATCCAGTGAAGATTTAACAGAGCTTTGTGGCGAGCTGTGCAAATTTTTGCCAAAATATTTAACGTAGATTCAGTGCGACAAATCATCGGTGTCTCCCACAGCCACCATAAGGAGTGCAGAAGGAGATACGGCCTCCATAGCAGTCACACTGTTAAAAGTTGGTAAGTGGAAAGGTTCATAAATTCAGTAAATATTGCCTGTTGTGGAAAAAGCAGCTGGCTTCTGAAAAATGTAAGGATGTTTCTAGGGTTTTGTCAAGAATTATTTATTGAGCACTTACTATGTGCAGACAATGTTCCTGACACTGGAGATACAGAAGTAAACAAAACAGTGAGCACACCTGCAGGTAAGGAATTTACATCCTCAAGCAGCGAGGGGAATAACAGATTTACTTATTAGTTTCTGAGTATGTTACCTACTATACCTATGTATTATCATGCACTACTAAGAGCTATCCTGAAGATAATCTTATGCAATCACAACTGAAGTGACATCTAAGGTGAAGCTGGTATGTTAAGAAGGGGAATTCACAATGCAGCAGGGGCTGATAAACATCCCAAGAGAGAACAAGTTCAAAGGCAAGCCTTAAAACTGAAATGAGTATCCAAATTCTTTGTCAATAACTGAATCTCACCTCACCCCCTCTTTGTGTGAAATGCTTTTCCATATAGAAATTTAGCAAATCCTCACGGCACCCCTGAGACATGCATCTGGTGCATCCTATCAACACTCTTTTGCCTGTGAGAGAATGGAAACTAAACAGGGATGTTTAGCAACTTTCTTAAGGTCACAGTATAAATTTAAACCTTGTCTTCCAATCTCAAATTCTGCATAACATGTTACCTTCCACAGGTGCCAAAGCTTTAATGAGTTGTTAAGGAATGTCTGGAAAAAAAGTGTTAGACTTCCTTGACAAGAATAGTAAGACTTCCTTAATAAGACTTCATTATTATTATTATCTAGGAAAATAGACATTTCCTTTAATATCTCTATCAAAGAAAAAATAATAAGTGTGTGCACATGTTAAAAAATCAGGTCTTACAGCTGAGTACCTGGGCTAAGGAGGAGTTCCTTTGAATATAAAGTGTAGACAAGACAGTTGAGATTTCATTGTATTTATCACTCATTAAAAGATAGTTTGGATTCTTGCTGTATGAAGGAAAAAGGGACAATAATGAAGAAGAGAGGGGCAGAAACACAGAAGCTCAGAGATCTAAATTCCAGATGATGTGGCACATCATAGACCCTAAGAAAATGGGAACCATAGGCATTATTCAAAATTCTGAATCATTCGCAAAGATATTCTTAAGTGGTAATCAACACTTGTACTTGGTGTGGGCGAAAAACTGAGCTCTTACTTTTTGTTTACTTTCACCATGGCTGAAAACCATGAAAATGGGACTGAAAAAAAGAAAAGTAATAAAATTAGAGGGAAAAAATCAAACACACAGAAAATTGTTATTCTTATAGCAAGACACTTAATTTGTACTGAGGAGTACCATTTCATGGTATCTTTTGGGTTTTATGCAAAATAAAATTTTCTAATTTGCTTTTTAGACATAAATCTAAGGTGAGCACACTGAAGATGTACCTTCTCCTTTCTATTCCTATCTCTGAAGTCAACCCACCCAAACAACTTCCCACCTTCATGTGTCCTTACCTTCCATGTGGGAGCAGACCATGATGATAAGATCATAGTGCCAAAGAAGAATGATAGCCTCTAAAATCGAAAAAGCCCATTTAATTTTACATTTAAATTCTTGAAATAAAATTGAAATTTAGTTCCCCAGCCATAGTAGACACATTGTAAGAGCTCAGCAGCCATAAGTGGCCCGTGGATCTTGCACTGGGTGGCACAGAGCACCCATATCACAACCAGACAGACTGGTTTCGGTGCAATGACACCAATCTCACCTCCTCTCTATTCCCAATCACTCACACGCCCCATGTTTTTCACTCCAAAAATCTGTTTGCCCTCATTCCGGTCTACTTCTGATTTGCTGTCTTTAATCTCTTAGCTATACTAGTCATAGAATAAGAAGTTTAGAAGTAGATGTGAATTTAATTGCATTTAGTCTAACACTATTGTTTTACACATGAGAAAATGCCTATCTGTAGCAGTGAAATCGATCCTTTCATTCAATAACTAGTTAATGAGTGCCTGTATATTCTAGGCACTGAGGGCAAACCAAACTCTGATCCTTATAAAGCTGAAAATTTAATGCATGGAACACACAATAAAAAGTAAACAAAAAATGCATATGGCTAGAAAGAAAAATAATGCAGGACAAAGGGACATAGGAAGTGGGTGGGGGCAAAAACAAGAGGAGTGGAGGCTGTAGCTCCCCCACAGGTGGAGAACTAAGAGAGCTTCTCTGCAGGGTTGATAACTGACACAAGACCAAAAATATGAAAGAACCATCATGGGAAGGTACAGGGTAAGAGAATTTTAAGCACAGGAAACATCAAGCATAAAGTTCACAGAGTTGGAACAAGCTTCATGTGTCCAAGAGGAATAAATAGGGGTGGAGTTGGAGAAAAGTAAGGAAGGATAGAGTGAAGAGAGGTGAGGTCTGAGAAGTAGCCAAGGACCAGGCCTAGCCTCACCAACATCTAGTGATAATGGATTAGTTGTCTATCACTGTGCAACAAGTTACCCCAAGATTTAATGGCTTGAAACATTTGTTGTTATCCCACAGTTGCTATAGGTCAGAAATCTGGGTGCAGCTAGTTTGGATCCTCTGCTTCAGGGTGTGTCACAGGCTGCAGTCAACGTGTTGGCCACCTGAAATCTCAGCTGGGATCATCTGAAGCCACAACTCAAGAAGGATCCACTTTCAAGCTCACTCATGCAGAGAGAATCTAAACTATCTTTTAACATGCAATAAATACAATGAAATCTCAACTGCCTGGCTACACTTCATACTCAGAGGACCTCCTCCTTAGCCCAGGTACTCAGCTTTAACACCTGATTTCTTAATGTGTCACCAAGATTCAGTTTCTTGGGAGCTGTTGTACTGCAATCTCCAGCTTTTCACCATGTGTTGGCCAAAGGCTTTGCTCAGTTCCTGGTCTTGTAGGAGGCCTCTCCAATGTGGCAGCCTGCCTCATCGCAGTAAGCAAGCTGAGAAGAGTCTGCTAGCGAGACATAAGTCAAAGTTTATTTTCAATCTAATCACGCAAGTCCAGTCCCATCACTTTTTCCTTACTGTGTTTGACAGAGCAAATGACTAGGTCTAGGCCACACTCTGGGGAAGGAAATACATCAGAGCATAAGTACAAGGAGGCAGGAGTCCTTTAGGGACATTTTAGAAGTCTGCTCAGCAAAGGTCTCATAAACCATGGTACTGATTAGAAGTTTGCCTTGGGAATGGTTAGGAGGCATTGAGGAACTTCAATCAGAAAACTGACAGGATCTTATCTTCAACTCATGACTGGCTGTTGTTTGAGGAAGAAATGTAGCAGGCCAACTGCGAAAATAAGGAGAGGATAAGAAGCGATGGTAACTGCGCACGTGGAAAGTGATAGAGCCGAGAAGACAGTGCAACACTGTCAATTTTGTGATCTATGTTTGAGATAAGACCTACGGCATTTGCTGACGGGCTGCATGTAAAGGATGAGAGAAAGAGAAAGGAACCATAACAAAAAACAAAAAAAACTGAAATAAATGGACCAGTCCCCACAAAAAGATTTCCCTGGAAAACCTTCTAAGAGAGAGACTTCATGCTCCCTTGCACTTTGCTTTTTTGTTTTCCTTACATCTCCTTTAAAACTTCTCTGATGGTCTTCACGAGTCACTTCATAGTGTTGACACTTAGAAAAATCTAGAATTTCTACACTTTGAATATGTTGCAAGAGGAAGTCACAGTGCTGAGAGCTGTAGGGAAGATGGGGTATAAAAATAGTTGTCATTATTTATTCCTAAAAAGGTGACACTGTCTTTTTAAGTTTGTGCCCCAGTTCCTCATATTCATCAGCAGATTTAATGTGCCCTCGTCAGTCCTATTTTTATGTAAAAATAGAAATATTTTTTATTCTTTTTTGCAAAAAAAGGCTAATAAAGAGAAAAGGAATTAATTTATCAAGAACATTAGGATGCTGGCTATACATTTTTAAAGTTTCAAATTTAATAACATTGTTATATTCTGTAAAATCACAGCATGGATATTAGCTCTTGCAGGGAGAGTCTGCCTTACAGGGAGAGTCTGGTTCCTCTTTCCTGGAAGCAGGAAAGAGCCAACAGATTAAACAAGGTAATGCACATATTTGATGGGCCTTCTTGGTTCACTCAACCTATTGTCTTATGCTAACGCTGTGTGTGACCAAATAGAAAGTAAAACTCAAATAGGTCATAGTTAATACTAAATAATACATTTTTTTTCCTTTGGTTTTAATAGCTAACCCAGGTTGCTTTGTAACTAACGAGCAACTGATGATACCATCTTTGCCCTCAGCAAAATGATAAGATTTCACTTTGGTATCTGCTTACTTTCACTTCATGCCCTTTCTGTTATTTCTCCTACCCACTCCCTGTACACAGGGTTCTATCTTAAGTGTGCATTTCTCACTGGGACTAGGAGCACCCAAAGATAGTTAAAATCAACAGAAATAAATAGCTCATAGAGCCCGAGTGTCTCCCATCATTCATCCTTGATGTTACCAGAAGGATAATCTTGACAGATGACTGAAAGCACGACACTCTCTGTGTTACACAAAATATATGCACTCATCCAATCTCTGTTACAATACCCATGGATATTCTATGAAAACTCAAATTTAACCCAATAACAAGTGAACACATTTTTCTTTACTTTCATTTTATATCACTTTGTAAAAATAATGTTGGACTGCTTCACATAATCATTTCAAATAGTTTCAAGCTTCTGGGGGGATGAGGGGCTGGGAAGAGAGAGAGAAAGAAGAAGAAAGAGAAAGAGGAAGAGTTGGAGGAAGAGAAGGAAGAGGAGGAGATAGAAGGGTGAGGGAGAGAATATGAAAGAACAAGGTTGGAACACTGAAGTAGAAAGAAGAACAGTAACTCCAGATTTAGTCTTAAAAGGGATCATGGTGAGACCTGCCGATCAGTTGAAAATTTGTCAGCTCTGGAATTGTATACATACATGTTTGATTCTATGATATAGTTACGGACAAGTTGCTCAAACACAAAGAGATTGGGTGATATGCCTAGAGGCACAGTTAGGAGGAAAAATCTAAACAATAACACAGGCATCCTGACTGCCAGACTCATATTTCCAAGGCCCTGACAGAGACCTGGAACTATTGTAGAGGGGCTGCCTCAAAGACAAACTCCTTGACATCAGTGCCGGAAAGGGGTCCTCAAACTATATTCATCCTTCTTTTTAAATAAAATTTCCTTCAAAGAATATAACTTATTCCTTTAATTTTTATTATTAATATCGATGGTGAGCAGCTTGAAGTTTCCCATAAGGAACACATACAATGTTGGGCATGGATACACAAAAATTAATAAGACACTTTGAACTCTCCTATTTCACATGCCGTCTGTGACTCAGCTCTGTTTTCCAGGTGCCCATCAATAGCCACAACCAAGAGACCAGCTTCTCCACCCTCGTTTGGTGCCATTGATCTCCAGCCCCCTTCACACCACGTCAACTCAAATATGCAATTCTTTGTCACATATTAAGGCTTTTTCTTCTTCCCATATTCTACATTTTCTACATTTTCATCTCTCTCTTCTGCCACTTTTCCACATGAACCTAAAGAACTCATATTTCCTTACCTTACCCCACACCTTCCCATGACCCTACCATTGAACAGTCTCTTCCTTTTGCATATAGAGCCTTTCTGTGGAGGAGCTTCCTTACAAAATTCCACTCATGCTTCAAGATCCAGGCCAAATTTCACCAGGCAACAGGCCTTCCTTTATACTTCCACTGATATTTAACATACTTACTTATCACATTATATTACAACGAACAATTTATATGTCTACCTTCCCCACTATACCATGAACACCTCAAGGAAAAAATAAACTGCAATGCACCTTCAATGCCTGCACTCACAGTCTAGCATCTTGTACACATTCAACAGGTTACTGCAAATGAAAAAATGCAGTGTCAGTTAATGATGACAACACTATTTATTGAGTACTTAGGTCACCATAGGTACTATTACAAATATTCCTAATGTGTTAATTAATCTCATTCTCATATCAGGTTTATGTAGTTCAATTCCCATATAGCAAATAAAGAAACTGAAGAACAGAGTTAAATTGCCCAAGGTCACAAAGCTAGAAAATGGAAAAGGTGGGATTTGAAGCCAGGTACTTTTAATCTTTGGGCAATATACTGGCTGAAAATTAAGGATCAGGAAATGTTTTTCTTATAGGACCACATAATAAAGAATTTTGACTGTGAACTGAACATAACTTCAGCTTTGAAGTTGTAACAGGCAAATAGCTAGAGATAATATGTAAATGAATATATGTGGCTGTGTATCAATAAAGCTTTATTTATAAAAGTGGACAATGACCTGATTTTGCCTAAGATACATGGTTTCTTGAATCTTACTGTAGACTCTGCCTTATGTATCCCAATAATGTATACTTAGATAAGATCTAGAAAGCACATTCAAGTACCTGAGTACTAAAAATAAACCCAATGGGTCAAACATGGAAAAATAAGAGGCATTCCTTGTCAGCAGCAGAGGAAAAAGAGTGGCAGCTAAAGAATAGCGATGTTCACAGCAGGCTATGGTTCTGCTGTTTGGTCTTACTTTTGGGGTGTTAATCTATTACAGTTGCTAAAACTTTCCTGGACTTCATAAAGTGGTTGCAGTAGCTGCCATTATTTCCCTTAGCAAATCAACCCCTATTTCTTACATCTATACCACAGTAAAGAACTTTCCTGAAATTTCGTGCTTGGTGCAAAATTATTTAGTGCCAAGTTTAGGGCTTGGCATGGCTGAGGAGAGGGCTGCAGAGTGACTGTTGCTCAATGTTCAATGGTAAATGCCTAGGACATGAACTAGAATGTCTCGGTCTATTTTCAAGAAAATGGCTCAGTCTATTTTCCAACCACTCAGCAATGACTTCTCCCGATGCTATGGCGAGTCATGCCACATACAAACCTCCAGGCCAGGATGGCTGGAACCTGAAACCCACTGTCACAAAACAAAATAAATGTAAAATGTATATAACAGTAGTTTCACCAGAGGTCTCCATTTGTTTGGTTTGGAAATGAACACAGTATCCCTGACAGATTTTCAAAATCCTGAGGAAAAGTAATCAACTCTGCTATTACTTTGTAACAGATGCATCGTACCCACCAAATGATTGGTGCTCTTTTGCATAATGTTTGAATGAATCGGCCCTGCTTTCTAACTTCCTGAGCTGTGCTGCCTGTTGACATTTCCTGTTACACCATTCTCTGTTCTACACACTCTGGGCAGCTGCCGCCCCTATTTTATTCTGATACCAAGTCTCCGCCTGTCCTGCGTTGGACCCAACGGATTTCCTTTAAGCAGCTACCACTGTATTCAAGGATTTGTATATTACTCGCCCACTTGCCTCTCTGCATTTGTAGATTTAGTTCTGGGGCTGATTGGATCAACCTGCAGCATGCCTTGTTCCTCCTCACTGTGTCCCAGCCCCTTTGATCACCCAGCCTTTGCTGCCTGACTTTGTGCTGCCCACTTCCTTGCTCTTCCAATTTGACATAAAATTCATTCTAACTGAACTCTTAGCTTTTACCCTTGCTTTCCTTACTTAGCTTTTCTCTTTTCTTCTGGTTTTGTTATTTTTATTTTTATTTATTATTTATTTATTTTCAGAGAGAAGGGAAGGGAAGGAGAAAGAGAGGGAGAGAAACATCAATGTGTGGTTGCCTCCCGCACACACCCCAAACTAGGGACCTGTTCTGCAACCCAGGCACGTGCCCTGACTGGGAATCGAACCGGGGACCCATTGGTTCTCAGGCCTGTGCTCAATCCACTGAGCTACACCAAATAGTGAACCAAATAGTCAAAACAAAGCCAGGCCTTGTTTTGGTATTTTTATAACTATGTTGACAGCCATGCTTTAATCTCTACCGATGCCTTTCTTTTGCAGCAGGCTTCCCTGGCCAAAGTCGCTTTCCATCTACTAGCTCTGAACGTGAGAAAAGAACCTGGATACACCTCCTGAATTGCCCCCCCAGCCTCTTGTCTTTTAGGTGTGGTTTAATCCTCCACTGGCCACATTCCACTCCATCTTCACATTTTTCTGTGCTTTACAACCTTCTGTGTGAATGGAAGACTCTTCCAAAGCATTTTTTAAATCATTACTATTTTTTTTTTATTTTTGGTCTGAATTCTGACCAAGAACAACAACAAAAAAACCGTCAAGTAACCCAGTTCACTCAATATTTAAGAAAACCATTGGCTCAGTTTGTGCAATTAAACATTAAGGAATGTCTCACTGTTTGCTGCTAGTCACCATTTTCTGTCACTCACTGTTTGCCTACAGAGATTAAAAAAAAAATGCTTTTTTTCCTGTAAAGAACACAGGTAAAATAGGTTTAATGGTCCATTACAAAAAGACTTTGTTCAGTTGCTTGCTTTTACATTAAGGAGGAGCTCCAGAAAGCCCACATTTTATGCCCACTAAAATTAACCCAAATATACATTTCCCAGATATTATTTTATTTTTTGTTTGATTTATTTTTTATGTGTAACACAATTCAAAACCAATAAGAATATATTTGTTCTCAGTTGCTTCTCAAATCACTTCAGAAAATATCAAATATGGTGTTTCTTTCTGCATTGTTCAAAGGCTGCCCCAGTGGTTTGAGAGACAAAAGACATCTAGTGAACACGGCTGCTCCTCTGGGGAGAAGCTCTACCCATCTAACAGCTATTTTAAGATGTTGAAGATGCATTACCACAGGCTGCAGTTACTCTCTGAATCCCAATTGGAGCTGAAGTATCATCTCTCAAGGGTGTAATCCTAGGGTCCCATTTCCTTTTCCAGGCAAAGTAAACCATCTCTGACTATTAAGGACACTGCAGGCAATCTCAGACAATCAACAATCCTCTTCATCATTAAGTGAATAAAATTATCTTTAAAAAAAGTCATTTTAAATGTCCAAAAACAATAACCTACAGTGATAGAAAAAGCAAATCAGTCACAAATAATCATTAAATGTGGTCAAATGTTGAATAAAGATCACATTTACTAATGGAGATCCTTTAAGCATCATATTTACATAGTACTGAATGAAATATTATAGAAATATAGATATGATCTTTAGAACTGCAAATGAGATGTTATAAACCAATAGTGACAAGACTTCATGTAATAATTATTATTTACTATATTTGTCTTTGTCCAAAATTAATTTCCCAAATGCCTTAATGCCTTTTTCAATCAAAAAGACAATAACTCCAGACCTGAAATGCCCTCTCAGCTTTTTAGTCCTCATGCATGGTCTTCATCCCTTTCAAAGGAGACCACAGGGGAACCCGGTCTGTTCAACCACATTATACTGAAAGGTCAGAAGGTATGTATAGTAAGCACAGGCTGGCATTTTGTTGATTTTATTTTTAAGTTAAATAACAAACTTAGAGAAAATTATCTCCTCTATTTAAAGTTCTTTTTTTGTTTATTCTATCTCTTGAACTGTAACAAACTTTAATCAGCTTTGTTGAAGGGAAAAACTAAGCAACAGCTCTCAAAAATAAATCATTAAAAATAATCACCTTTACAAAGGTGATGTAACTGATGTACATAGAGACAGAATTTTCACCTGGGTCTTCTGATTGTGAACATTGATTCATTTGGACCTCTTCATGTTCCTTTAGCCCCTTGGAACTAAGAGAGTTTTCTTGAATGATAACATTATCTGTGTAGTCCCACAGCCACTATCTGAGGTCAGGTGGCCACCCTCTCTCATCTGAGTTACTGCACCTTTTCTAATTGGCCTCCCAGGCTCTAGTCTTGCCCCCTCTTCCCATGTGGTAACACATGCTTTACACTTTACTCCTGATGTGAACTTCAAACTCTCTAACCAGTTTATTGAACCTTTCAAGTTTTAGTCCCTACCCATACTGGCAGCCTCATCACTCTTTACTCCCTGCTTGTTGTAGAATAGGTCATGTTCTCTTCCCCTGTATATCAGTCTGCCTAAATCCCCTAGACTCTTCTCATTTCTTGGCCAAACTCTTAAACACCCTTGGGGTCTCAGCATAATTTTTATTTCCTTCCCCATGCTTTTCTAGGCCTCTACTCTGAGAAGTATTAGAGACATTTTTTCTATCATATTTTATATCATATACTTAATATTCCCTTCACTACATGAGGGTATGGCCATATCTGTCTTGCAAACCATTTTATAACCAATGCACAACTTAACGTTTACAGAGTAAATGACTGATTGATTAGTTGGGTGCAAGGATGGATGGATGGATGGATGGATGGATGGATGAATAGATTTCTTTAATGTGTGGAGTTAGAATGGCTATCTCTAGCCATTCTAGAGAAATGGTCAGATGCAAAGGAACTTACAGTACCCTTATTAACATCAATACAGCCATTCTCCCTGATCCACAGTTTTGCTTTCCATGGTTCAGTTACCCACAGTCAGCTGTGGTCTGAAAATATTAAATGAAAAATTGCAGAAATAAACAATTCATAAGTCTTAAATTATGCACCACTCTGAGTAGCATGATGAAATTTCTTACATTCCTTCTTTCTTCCATCCAGGACATGCATCATTCATTTGTCCAGCATTTCCACACTGTATACACTACCTGACCATTAGTCATTTAGTAGCTGTCTCAGTTATCAGATCAAGTGTGATGGTATCACAGCACTTGTGTTCAAGTGACCCTTATTTCACCCTTAATAATGGCCCCCAAGCACAAGAGTAGTGATGCTGGCAATTCAGAAAAGCCAAAGTGCTTGTTATGTATTGTCAGCAGGTCAGTAGAAGCCCTAACATTCCATCACGATGCTTCATCTCATCACATAGGCATTTTATTATCTTACATCATTCACTGCTATAAGAGTGAGTACAGTTGAATAGAGCATTTTGAGTGTGTGCGAGCAAGAGACCACGTTCACATAATTTTCATTACAGTATATTGTTAT
Organism: Tonatia bakeri; assembly: GCA_004024845.1. Taxonomy (NCBI): domain Eukaryota; kingdom Metazoa; phylum Chordata; class Mammalia; order Chiroptera; family Phyllostomidae; genus Tonatia; species Tonatia bakeri. Next base: position 66,566 of record PVIA01004105.1, read on the forward strand.
AATTGTTCTATTGTATTAGTAGTTATTGTTAATCTCTTATTGTGTCTAATTTATAAGTTAAATTTTATTATAGGTATGTATGTTAGGAGAAAATATAGCCTATATTGGGTTTGGTACTATCTGCAGTTTCAAGCATCCACTGTGGGTCAACATATCTCCTATGCCCACAAGGGGACTTCTGTGTGGATAAATGCTTGATTACTTGCCAGTTCAGAAAGTTGTTCATGTCACTGACAAACTAATATAATTCTGACATAAATATTAGTTAATATTTAAATTTATCTTAATAACTCAAAAGGGAAAAATGAAGATGTACATGACAACTTCACTCATTCATCACAGATGTGAGGACTTATTTGCTCGATCAGATATTTCCTCAAGTTTTGTGCTATTCCCAGTGTAAGGGCTATAGACATGATACCCACATAAGTTTAACTTGCATTGAAATTTTCTCTATTACTTTCTTAAGTCTAGGTAATCAACAAAATAATAAATCCAATCTTGATGAAGTATGGTGTGGGAATAGCTTTTGCCAATTCCTGTGGTGTAAACATCTCCTTCATGACCAACAGAAGTCTACACTTCCTATTTCTATCTCATCACCAGCTCAATTTAACAAAGGCCACTCTTTTGATATTAACTCATATTAGAGGAAGCTCATATAAATACTAATTAGGCACTTTCTACATATCTCACATTTGGTACTAACCTTAGCATATCATATTAAAACAGAAAGGAAGCTGTGAAGTTTCTCACTTGTTATTCTTTGGACCCACCCACCCTTAGTAAATCTGATGATAACTATCACAGTGGTCTACCCAGACCTGCCCTCTTTTGCAGTGAAGCATTCCTTTCCGCAGTTACTAAGGGCATTGGTAGCCAAAGGTTCTCAGCTGCGTCTCTCTCCAGGAATTGTCCTGATCCAAACGAAGTTACCTAGTCCAAGATTACGCTTTTTTGTCTATAATGCCCTTTAGGAAATGACTAGTCACTTCAGGGGCTTGTGAACCCCACCCCTTTCATTGATTTGGAACACCTCTGTGGGGCTATTCCAACTTCAGTGCTTTCTGGGAGATTTGCTGAGGTTTCTGGTAACTTTTCTTTCTGCCCAGTTCTGTTCCCCAACTCTTCAATCACCTTAAGCACACAAAACTACAGCTCAGGGTCTGTTCCTTAGGGTTTCCAACATACTACAGCCCTCAACAGTGTGTAATGTTTATCCATGTATGAATTTTAACATAACCTCATGCCAAAGAATGCATGCTGTGAGAAATATCAAAACAAAAATACTGAAGCATAACATAGTAAATAAAAGTTAATCAATTGCAAAAGTATTGACAATTGATTTAATAGGGCCATCTCAGCTCTAAAATTGTGATTTTAAATACATCTTTATAAAAAATAAAACTATACATTAATGTAAATAGATCTCTTCTGATAACAATTGATTGTGTTTCCCAATAGAATTTTTTCAGTGTGTTGTGTTTATGTTAAGGATTGCATGAAACAGAACATTCTCACCCAAGTAACAGTGTTATACTGAGAGTATTTCATCATTTGTATTGTCAATCTAGTGTCTAGAAGTTTTAGGTGAGTTGAAATTGGTCATACATATGAGAACTAGCTTAGCTAACATTAACAATCACTAAAGAATGAAAATGACCTTAATTTCTAAAAAGAAAGGGCATATTTAATGACCCCCTATTAGCTAACTACCATCTTAAATAATTACACAAAGCAGTTCCAGACACAGGAAATACTTGGCATGGTTGAACAATTAATTATTACTCCCAGGTGAAAAGCATTTGATGTTGCATGCTTCCTTTATTTAAATAGGTCTTTAATTCCAAGCAATGAAAAGACAAAGCTAGATAGCATTCTTTTAAAATTCCACCCCAATTATATTAGAATGGCTAAATAAGCACATGCTATTCAATATAAAGCAATTAAATCTATTGTATTTACACAGCCATTTAACTCATGGAAAAAGTGAAGGACAAGTGACCCAAAACTAGGTTACTTTTTGTCATGACCTTGCAGGCATTTTAATGGTTTTACACTCTTTAGGCATCAACTGATGACAATTAAATATTTAGATAAGTGTTGATTACTTCATTCATATTCATCCCAATCAAAAATGGTTAAAGGGAATGCACTGAAATTTTCCCAGATATGAGAAATTGCTTTATGAGACCAAATGAAAATGTTAATCATCCCAAAGTAAATTTAAGACACTCTAAGAATAATTTCAAATAAAGTATCAAAGTATGTTGTCATCCTTGACACAAATTATAAAAATACTCTCTTCAAATAGTTTTTCACAGGTTTTACACCTATCTGAATAATTTTTTAGTCCACAAAAATATGTTGTTAACCCAGTACATAAAGATCCAATCTCTTTGCATCCCCAAATCCCTAAAAAGGATGGCATTAAGTAAGGGAGAGACCTGGGAAGCAAATGTCTCCTATTTATCAACATAGAAGACTGGAGGAAGAAAGGGGCTGTACAAATAGGTGTGGGGTGGGGGATTATTAGATCAGCAGGGCATCTGAAGAGGAAGAGGGGATTGGAGAAGGTGAGACATCTGTTGAAGGCCCAGGAAAAAGGAGGGGGGCTGGAGCTAGAGAGCCGAAGTATGTAGGGAGTGGGAGACCAGAGCCCAGAAGTGGGGTCCGTTCTGAGACAGGGTGCTGGACCCTTGGCACCCCTTCCTCATCGCCTGCTTGCCTCTGAGTTTCTTCCTCCTGCTGCTCCTCTCCATTACCCTGATGAACAGGCTTTTTGCAGACGGGACAGGTCTTCTGGGTCCGAGTGAGCCAGGGGTCCACACAGTGGCTGTGATAGGCATGAGAACAGGGAAGTACCCTCAGCTTGTCCCCATCCACATATTCGTCCAAGCAGATGGCACAGACATCAGGTTTGTCTCCATTCTGATAGTCACGTGTAGGAATCTGCTTCAGTTGCTCTTTGGTCAGTCGATTTTGCTGGAGCTCTTTCTGGTACTGGATACAACGAACTATCATCACTGTTCCTGCCAAAATCATCAGGATTCCAATCCCTAAGAAAGGAATGAGGTAATAGCCCATGAGGAAGCTATCATCTGGGACCAGGAGCACCTGAGCCCCCTTCTGGTAGAGGAAGAGGGCACGCAGGTACTTAGAGCTCCTCTCCCCAATAAACACAGATGGGATCCAGATCTGCTGCTGGATTGCCACACTATTCCACATCATGTTCACCAGTTGATTGGAATTCACATTGTGTACCACAGCTGCATCATACCCAGCCTTCTGAGCATTTAGGACCTTGAGGTCAAAGGTGCAGTCAAATCTTCGCAGCAGTGCAATAAAGGCTGGCCTGCTGTCCAGGGCTAAGGGTGGTGGGGCGATGGGGCTGCAGGCATTGGCTGGGTGAGCCTCCACAAGGAACCCCTGAAGTCCCTCCTGCCTGAGGGTGGGCCCAAAGAGAGCTGGGAGGTCTGCAAAGTTCATGCTGGCAACATGGTCCAAAGTCGCTCGAATGAGTCCCCAGATGGGAGCTGCTCCCCACAGCACAGTGGCCACAACCACAAGAAGTAGGCAGGCTGAAAGGCGCATGGCAGGGGGATGGAGAGTTGAGGAGGCTGTTTCTCAGTCCCAAGAGCAGAAGCGGGTTCTGTGCACTCTCTGCCCCTCCTTCAGGACCCCCGGGGCCAATCACCTCGGGGTGCCACTTCCCAGCTACATAAGGGCAGGAGGAAGGAACCTCGACTTGGGGAATGAGATAGCCGCCCCTTTTAGGGGGGCTGAGACTGAGACACTAGAAGTATCCTTTTCTTGGTACAGGAATAAAACAGGGAAAAGGAATGGGAGCTCAAGGAAGTGGACCTTCCCTCCAGGTGGGCGTCTCCCCAACCCCTGGAAAACGGTTTTGGTAAAGAAAGGCCCTTTCCAGAACTGGATGCTCAAGGAGAAGGACTTCCGGCCCTGTCCCCCTCCATCAGGTCACCGCCACCGAGGCGGTACCTTCCGGTCTCGCGGTCTCGCGGGAGTACTCACCACGCCTCGCCTCCCTGGTAGCGGCTGAAATCTTACTGGTCCGTTGCGAGAGACCTCCTGACTCAGTGTAGCCTGGCTCACTCAAGCTCGCGTGCAGGCGAAAGGAGCTGAAAACTTTCTAGATTATTGATTTTAATGTAGGTTTTGTGGCAGATGACTCTACTTTAACAATGCAAACAACCATATTTATAGGCGTGAGTCCTTTATTGTCCAACCTCCCAAACAAGTATCTGAAACCTGGGATAATTCAAAAGTAATTGCCACCATTATGATACAGGTAAACAAGGATCATCTATATTCAAAGATTTTAACATTTTAATCATTTCATCCTAGTGATCCAATACAATCTTCTAAACTAGTGTCTATTAACTTTTATTTTATTTTTTGTAGTTAATAATTTCTTTTATTGTTCAAGTACGGTTGTTTCCATTTTCCACCCACCACTTCCTCCAACCCCAGACATCCCCATTTCCCACCCTTGTGCCTACCCTCCTTGGGTTTTGTCCATGTGTCCTTTATAAATTTTACCAAAAACCCTTCCCCCATTTCCCTCCATTATCCCCACCCACTTTATTTCTGGTTACTGTCAGTTTGTTCTTAATTTGAATGTCTCTGGTTATATTTTGCTTGCTTGTTTGTTTTGTTGATTAGGTTCCACTTATAGGTGAGATCATATAGTATTTGTCTTTCACTGCCTGGTTTATTTCATTTAGCATAATACTCTCCAGTTCCATTCATGCTGTCACAAAGGGTTAACATTTCGAACACAATATGGAGATGGGAATGAAATCTTACTTATTCATGAGGACCAGCTAACCTGCAAGGTGTTTGGACAGCAAATTTTTCTAAACTGTTGTAGAAGTCCAGAGGTTTTGTTGTTGAATTAGACCCACATGAGCAAGGAAATAGCCAGAATACAAAATGGCCGGAAACATTTTCTTGTGATCCCATTTACAACAAGAAAAGTATCCAGTAGTTCTTAGATTTTATATTTCAAATAGCTGCCCTCTTGCTGTCTTAAATATTATACCTAGAGGTCAAAGCCTAGATTAGAAAAGGAAATTATAGATCACTTTAAATAAAGATGTAGCAGATTGGCTGAGTCAGAAATGGAAAGGCTATATTCTGAGCATACTATGCCAAATTGTTCCTCCAGACTTGGGTGGCCAGAATCTCACATTACAGGATTACCTTGCCATTTTTGCACATTGGTTCTATTTGCCAAAATATTCTTCCTCACTGTTTATCTCCGTGGTCCTGCATTTTCCGATTTGGGAGAGTCACCAGTTATTAAATGCCACTCTGCCTGCTTCCACATAAGTCCTCCGAGATTAAGCACAAAACAGTAAACTCCAAGTACACATACGTTTGAAGATAATACTAGTCTAAACCACTCCTTCAGGATTTTCAAAACGTTGTGGAGGACAAGAGAGAGTAGTCTCAAAATGATCCTGTCAGCATTAGCTAGTTGCTGACCTCAGCCTAAAATGATTGAAGAACTGGGAAGATTCTTTTAGAGTAAATTGTCAGTGAACTATACTGATCCACACACACACACCCCCCCATGTGGAAGCAGAGGTGGTGCTTCCCCATAGCCTCAAGCTAAGAGAAAGTGACTTAGAGAGACTTGTGAAAATTGAAACCCACAGTAAAGGTGATGGGAATGCCTTGATTCAGGCTTCGTTTCCACAGCCAGAAAAGTTTCTCAGAGTACAAATGTGGATCTTGCTATGGGAAACCCTTAAAAGGGACACCACAGAGGGTTTATCTGAAAAAGCGAAGAGTTACCAAAACAGAAGGGTGAATACTGGAACCTAGGAACAGAGAAGGAGTCACAGGTGGCCAGCCCAGAAAAGATATTCTCCTTATCAGGTGAGTATCCAAGAAGACTCAAAAGAAAACATTGCCAAGGAATTCACCAAAGTCCTGTGTAAGAGAAAATGATTCCACTTGGGATTGTTTATTGCGCTGGCAGACACCCACACCCGTTTGCACTGCACCAAGGACCTGCGACTCTCTAAGGCTGATCCCTTTGAGAGCAGCCTTAGAGAGGTCATGAGTACAGGCTAACCAGAGCAGGAGGGGAGCAAAGATAAGGGAAACCAGTGGAGTACCCCACCCCCAAAACTTCCAAAGCCTGATTTGGACCCATGGTGGGGGATGAGAAAGTATTTAATGAACCTAAGGTTTTACATTATATCAGACTATACTAGAATTATGCACTTTTCATATGGGACTGAATGTTTTGTACTTAAAGTAGTTAAAGTTGGGAATGATGGACCCAGGTTTCTTTAGTCCTGGAGTTTGTCAATTTGGGAACCCTTTTCAAAAAGAAACAAATCATGGTCCCAAAATCAAGAACAGAGACTTGGAGCACCCTGAAACAGCCTCCAAGTTCAGGGGGCAAGACTGTACTTTCCCACTCTATTGTCTAGTGCAAGAATGTTTTTTTACCAAAAAATCAACCACCAAGAGGCCACAGCCGACTATTTTATATATATATAAATAAATTTATGTTAAATATATATATATAAATTTATGTTAAATATTTTGTACATACATGTTATCTATATAATTTGCTATATGTAAATTTTGTAGAGATAATATATAACTATGTATTTATAACTATACATGTATGAATATACAATTTTAAAATAATTGTCTCTTAAATACAAATTCATTAGCTAACTTGCCAAGCTATCTTCATTTCTGGTTAGATATTCCTGATCCTGTGCTCATCAGTTGCCACTGATGATGGATAATTAACTCAATCTAGAACATTTAGCTTGTAATGGCTATCAGAACCACCTGCCTTTGCATTCTTGCTGTTCTTCATGAGTTGAGACATTTAAGGAGCTCCATAACTTCAGCAGCTTCCTAACTCCATCTTTGACTTTTTCAAAAGAATTCAAAGGTCTCTCCCCTCTCTCCTATCTTATTTAGTAATGGTCTTCTCAGAAGACTTTATACAAAAGGTGTTTAATGTAGAACAATAGGATCTTTGATATGGTATCAGACTATCTGGGGTCCTGTATAAGCCTGCAAACCCATATTGTGTCCTCCCAGTGAAAACAGTCAGTCAATTCAGCAGTGAAAAAAAGAGGGAAATTGTTGGTCTAGACAATGGTGATCATATAGATTTTTCTCAGTTTTCAAAATCTCATGGTCCGTACTGCAGAGAGACATCCCATTACTCATTATTTCATTGTAATATAATAACCAATCATTTAGTTTGCAAAATAAATGATTTTTAAGAGTTACAAGTAAAAATATTAAATGTGAAGTATCCCATCATCCCAGTTGCTCTATAAACTCTTCTACCACCTTTCATTGCAATGTCACCATCACCCACCCCTTCCTCTCCTACTCCATTCTTTTGGGCAGGATTCAGCAGTTTCAAGCTTGTGAGGGGTGATTTACATTTAGACGATTGTCTAAGCCCTGTGTACCACCTCTTCAAGTCACTTATCATCAACAGAAGAGCCCCCTTATTGGACAGTGAACCTGTTCACAAAATGGTCCATAGCATTACATGTTTCTGGTGATGGTGCTAAAGCAATGATGGCATGGGCCTCATCGCTGCACTGATCATAAAAAATTGTACATTTGCCTGACTTGTTTCATTTCAATGTTTGTATTCAAAATCCCCTTTTTAGTGAGACCTCCACAGGCCACCACCCTCTGCAACAGTCACTGTAGACTATCATTTCTTTTGGTTATCCTTTATAACTGCCTTGCATATTGTATATTTTACATATTTTCCTCTTTTATTATCTATTGCCCCCACTAGAATGAATTGCCAAGGACCATGAAGACAGAAACTGTTTTTCTGTTTTATCCACTGATGTATCCTCATCATTCATCAGGAGTGGGTGGTGGGCGTGGGGGAGAGCAAATGACTGATGTTTCTGTCTCACATTGATGCCTGTCTGTCTCTCTCTAGCTAGTTCTCTCTCCCTACCCTCCCCATTCCTTTCTTTCTAAAATCAATAAAGAAATATAAAATTATTCTTGCTCTTAAGCTTAATTCTTTTTGACCTCTGTGCAACCTTAACTCCGATTTTAACTCCTTTATCAGCTGCTGTGAGAAATCCAATTGCATCCAGAATATAGAATTTGGATAGGATTATTGAAGGTTCATTTCAAAGGGATCCCTAGGATTCTACTAAAAATAAAATCTCACTCAACTGTCTCATTTCCCAAGTGCATGTTTTCTGGCCCCAGCCACTGCCTGTCCTTTCATAGCCATGCCCTCTGCAACACTGCATGCCTTTCCTGCACTTTTTCCCTCCATTATCGTGACAAAAACCCCCCTCTGCCCCCTGAAACATGGATGTAGAAAGCACGATTTTAGCAAAGGTGATCCCCCTACAATAAATACCTTTAAAAGCTGCTTAAAATATTTTTCTCTGTATGTTTACACTACAGAACAAGAAGATCAGAAAACTTATTGATTGAAAAAATAAAAACAATAAACATTGACCTGTCCTAAAATCAATAATGAAATGAGTGACCCCTGTACTTGAATGGTGCATTTTCTGTTTGTTTCTCAAAATGGGAGCCCGACATTATGTATCTTGTTCTTTCTATTTTTGCCTCTATTGCACCTCTTCTGTGATCTGGGTTTTAAACGTAAGGCCTATGACATAGCACTGGTTCCACTAATTGGCTGGCTTACATCTGTAAACCATACAAACTTCAGTAGTCATCAAAAAATTAAAATAACATTTTTTACTATTACTAAATTGTGTTTAAAAACTTGACACTGAAATATACAATGTTAGGAATTTATAGGAATGTGTTCATTTAGATTTGTAGAACTAATGTAAAATGTGTTAAAATGATATTATTCAAAGAATGAGAGTGCAGTGAAAGATTAATTTAAAACACAGATTTATCTTTAGGAATTACTCATTATAGGGGAAAAAGTGTTGGTCTTGAACCAAAAACTTAATCTAATGTATAAAAATTATGTGAATATCACTTATTATTAGGAAGAATGATCACTGGGAAAAAATAGCATTTCTGTAGTTTAAAATTTAAGTTCCTGCATTGATGAAAATTACAAATGTGAAATTGTAATACCAAAGCAAAAAGAAAACCAGCTATTTACTACTAATAACCAACCTAACAGGTCATGCCTCAAAATAATTGTCTTTCAGTAAAGAATATAATGGAGATATAGAACACTGCAGATAATCTCTTAAGGTTAATGATACTATTTCCTTTATGTTAAACTACAAAACTACCCTTCCACTTTTTTCTTTGACTTGGGTGCTGTCAACACAGGGCTTCTGTTTCTTGTATGGTTTCTAACATGATGGTAGTTTGTTGCCCTTGACTTAGAAACAATGTGGTCTGTACCCTCGAGGATCTTAAACCGTCAGGTAACTTAAATAAATGAATATACTTTCAATGAAATTCATGTATCCAAGCCATATGTCAGAAACCTCCTTGAAGGAATGGGATAGGACTCAAAGCCAGTAGGCTGCACTGTGTGCCCGTGCCTCCACACAGATGCTCGCTTTGCTGCATCTCCACCTAGAACTAGAAGATTTCAGTGATAACGAGTGTGGCTTTCATTTGAATTTAAGAGTCTGAATTCTAGCAAAAGGACAATAAATATGAGCATAAATGGTTTTCAGGAAGCAACGAGATCAATCCCAACAGGAGTAATGGTCTGCAGAGTGGAGCCTGCGTGTCCAAGACAGTCCTGAGCCAAAATCCATTACCTTGACCCCACAGTAATGGAAGTGTGAAGAAGAGCGTAAATGAGCCTAACCTTCCAACCCTGTACATGACACAAAGTCTTTGTTACCCAGAAACTTTGGTTACTTGGAGAGCAAGAATCCTCTCCGTGGTATTAAGGTGGCTCTACATATTCACACAGGCACCTAAATAGTGGCTCTGGGGCACACAGACAGGCTTTTGAAGACTAACTCTAGCTTTTGTCCAATTTAATAACTCCTTTCAGGGGAATTTTCAGGGGAAAAAGGGGAAGGGTATACAGGAACAAGTATAAAGGACAATTTGACAAAAACTAGGGGGCATGGAAATGGGAAGGAGGTAGGAAGGGATGGGTGGATGGGCTGGGATGGGAGTAAAGGACAGAAAACTGTACTTGAGTAACAATTAAAATAAAATTTTAAAAAATACACAGGAGGAAAAAAATAAATAACTCCTTTCTTTCCTTTTTAGGGACAGCAATAGATAACTTCCTCCTGCCTCTTTCTGTTGACCTGCCTAAGTAGAAGTCCTAGGCATAATCTCTGTACTCTTGGATTTCATGAAAAAGCCCCAACAAAACTGTTACAGTACAAAAGCGGGGGCCAAGGGCAGCCAAAGCAATATACTATTACCCGAAAGGAACCCCCCAGGTTCGTTATGTCTGCCGCCAGAGGAAAGACATCTCTCAATGCCAGAGATTCGTGAAAAGGAAAGGATTTTATTACTCATTTGAAATAACACAAACTAAAGTTCCCCACAAATGCACACAGTCCTCCCAGCACCCTCCACGTGGCAAAAGGGAGCACGTCCAAAGCCTCATGGTCCTGACTTTCACCCAAGCCTCATGGTCCCAACCAAGACACCAAAGCCGCGTGGTCCTAAACAGACACTTGGTCCCAAAAAGAGAGACCCCCAATGGCTGCTGTGCCTCCATTTAAATCCCAGTGCTAATCTTCCTCTGCAGCCCCATTTCTGGCTCCTCTCACAATTGGCCACAGCTGCCAGCATTCTGGGCAGGTGTGGCCCTGTGGTGTGGAGCCAATTATTCTCTGTTTAAATAGTTTCAGGAGAAGCGCTCCCTGTCCAAGAAGGAGTTTGTCTCTTTCTGGACTCAGGAGGAGCTAGTCAGTATTTCTTTTTGTCTTTTAGATAGTAATTTCTTTTTTTGCCACTCATGTAGGTGGTGTTTTCTAGGCCTTAGTGATTCTACTTTATATGGTGATCCAACCAATAGGAGCATCAGATGACTCACTCAGAAGTGTGCTGAAAAAACCTTTTAGTGCTTGGGGAGAAATATCAAGGCTTCAGAGTCACAAAAAGCCCTAAGTATGAGGCAAACAAGCATTTACGGAGGTATAGTTGCCGCTGGCAGAAACATAAGCAGCTCAAGTAAAAAATAGGAAGATATTGACTTATGGAATTGATGGAACAAATACAGCAACAAACCTGGACAGGAACTGGGGGTGTAGGTGCCAGTTCCATGGGAACTGTGTACAGTGCAGGATTCTACTGTACTTTATTTCTATAGCTCTCTGTATGGTCGCCTCGTTCTCCCTGACTGAAAAATGGCTGTCTTCCCACAGCAAGAACCATGGCTCTCAACATGTCTCGAGTTCACGTTCCTTCTGTATACTCCCCAGTACCAGTTTAAGTGATAGACCTATAATGCCAACCCTGATTAGTGGAGATTGCTGTAACAAGGTTGTCTGGGATGTCTCATAGAGCATCTTCCTGATACTTTGCTTAAGATTTCTGGTGCATGCATGAAATATATTCTATATCATTGCCCTTATTTGACTGTTATGCTAGCTGATACAGGAACAAGATCTATTCTTATATTTGAATTTTACTCATGCCTTATACTCTTTTAAAAAAGCCTAAAAATTTATGAATCAAATGTTTGATTATAAGTTGAGTGATTTTAATTTCATTAGCTTTTATGTATAGATAAATAATAGCTTATTATTCATCTTTCCATATTATATTTTTAATTTTTACATATTACTATAACATGTACTTTTTTATTAACTGAAAAGCTTATTTATCAAATGTGAGATTCCAGCACTGTGTAATTTTTTCTAATATCATTACAAACCAATCATTAAAGATAAATTTAATCACAACTAAGTGATTTTTTTAGTTTTCATTTTTAATAGTAGAAAAGATTTTGTACAACACCCATGATCTGGTTTCCTTTTTGCTAATGAGTATTAAGTTAAATTTAAGTCAGTAGGACTTTTGGATTGGTGTTTAACTAACTCAGTTATACTCTTTAATTCCTGTATTCCAGTTAAGGTATACTATAGTCATGGTCACAAGAAAAGTTATATTCATGTGATATTAATAAAAAATACACTCCTCAACTCACTCTTCCTGGCTTCCACCATCCACAAACTCTCATTCACTTCTCTCTGGTCGGAATTTACAGAAAATCATTAAGAAACCTACAAATCATTATATTTCCACTTCCAAAATTTTAATTTCTAGGGGAAAATAATGCAGGTTTGTTACTGTTCTTAAAGGAAATCCTCTGTTTATTAGTTTCTCTACTTATATTTTTAAATAAGAAATTTTGAAGGAAGGAGGGAAGAAAATGGAGATTCACTCATGTTAACATATTTAGAAGAGGATAATTCAATTAATTTCATAGATAGTTCAATAAATTGTGGTTTGAGAATTGAATGCTCTCAGGTCACATTTTACAAACTGATTGCTGGACTCTCAAAAGGGTCAAGAGGAACCTGGAGAAAACAGACAGAGTGGGCATATCATCCCTGCTCCTTGCCTCAGAGATTGTTTTTACAGCTAGAGCTCTAGAAAAAAAAAATAATCTGTTGGCCAAATGCAGATAAACATTCAAGCATAAGTATCTTTTTTTAATGTATAGAATTGTTTTCTCCTCACATTCTATCCACCTGCCTCACACATGAATGCTTCTCCATGATTCTTATGGGAATATGCAAACTTCATGGAAAGTAATTGAAATAAATCTGTATCATTGTGAAAAAAGACTTCAAAAAGTGCAACTCTTCATTTTTTCCTTGTTTTAAATTTCAGCTTTATTGAGGTATAATTGACAAATAGAATTGTAAGATATTTAAAGTATAAATTGTATATATCAAGGTACAATATGCTATGCATATACTCTGTGGAAGGATTCCCCATCTACTTATGAAAGCATCTGTCCCCTTATGTTCTGTTTTGTTTTGTTTTTTTTTTTCTGGAGATACTAGTGGGCAAGAAGATACTAATGGGCAAGAGCTGCTGGACAAACAATCTTACTTGGCTGGTGCTCTCCATGTCCTCTCAGTCAAGTCAAGCCAACATACAGTTGTTAAGCACCTATTGTGTACCTAGATGATGGAGAAATAACAGAAGAAGCTCCACTTTCAAAAGAATACTATATAAGCTGAAAACAAAACCTTCATAGTACCAAAAGATCATCTTATGGATTAATTATCTAATAATGAGAATAGACTTTACATTTTTCTGAAAAGTGAATTAACAAAACAAAACAAAAACAAAGTTATACATAAAGACAACAGAATGGTGATTACCAGAACAGAAGGGGGTGGGGGAGGGCAAATTAGGTAAAGGTGGTCAAACATATGGTAATAGAAAGAAACTAAATTTTTGGTGATGTGCATGCAATAGAGTACATAGATATTTATTTATAATGTTGTACACCTGAAATTTACATAACATTAATCAATGTTACCTTAATACAATTTTTTTAAAAACTTAATCTGGGGACTAGGGTCAGCTTCAAGGGTATACAATATGTGCAGTCAGTCACACAGGGCCTTGGACTCAGTAGAATCCTAAACATGGTTTAATATTCTGCTCTTGGCCCCTTGAAATTCTTAAAATTTTTTCAACAAGGGGCCCTGTATCCTCATTTTGCAATGGGTCACTCAAATTAGGTAGCTAGTCTTGCCAGGGATAGGCTGGTGCCCTGTCCCTAGAAAAGCATAATATTTGTTAAATGGAAAAACAGAGTTTGGTTTTGTTTTTTAATAAATTGTGCAGAGGAAATTGAAAGGGAAGCTACCAGAAACTAGGAGCCTTCTGCGGATATCCCAGTGCAAGGTGGTGAGGCTTCACCACATGCAGTAGTTGTCAAAGCAGAGCACTTAGAGTCACAAGACATGGGCTCTAGAACCTAGTTTATACTACACCCAAAGTCAAGCTTCTGAGGTTTGCTTTCCCCATGGGTTGCTATCATCAGGACCTCCAGCTTCACTGAGGACTTTTCTAATAATATTTGAATATAAAGTTCTCCCCACAAGAAGAAAAATACAACTGTGGAAGAAATTGCATTCAAAACCATATGAAATTTGAGAAATAAAGAAGTGAAGCCCACAGAAAGAGAAGAAGAAACTAAATTTGTCCCAAAGAAATAACTAAAGCTTGGGGACTGAAACAAATTCTACCTAATGAACTGCTGATGTCACCCAAGAAAAAATGTCCTGTTTCTTGAATGAAATGATTCCTTCTCGAAACATTTAACAAAAACTATAGGTACAGTTTTTGGTCGCAGTTAACCACATACTATCTTTCCCGCTTTCATTTATAAATCCAAAGGACTCTATTATTCATTGTTTTGGCTTATTTACATTCAACTCATCAAAATGTTATTTATGAAGAGATATGTGAGCTCAAGAAGATCTGTGAGCCTGTTAAAGACAATTTATTGTTAGAAAGCATGAAAGAGTGTGATGCCAAGTCTATAAACAGCACAGACCTATAGCCTGAACTTAGCCTTAGGCTTCATTCCATTTCGAAATGGCCTTGAAATTGGCAAGGGGTCCATTTCTCCCTTGAGTCTTTTTAATGTCCAAAATGCCTTGAAGGGGATAATAAATATTAATATACATTTGGCAAAAGATATTACAGTCAATTAGATACTGAATTTGGTCTTCGGAACTGGAGCCATCTGCCTTACTGGAGCACTCTGAATATTGACTTGTGTCCCTCCTGCCCTAATTTGGTTACTCCAGGGGAAGATTTCTGGCCATATGAAATGCACTGCTGATGGTGGAAACTCAAATATAAGCATATGGTCCCTAGCCTGGCTGTTTAATCAAATCCTGATATCATCATATTTTGTTGGTCTCTAAATATATATTAGCAACTACCAATATATTGTCTATAATATAGATCTTGTTAGTATGTTTCATAACTGTTTCAGAAACCACCACCAAGTTACAATTCAAACATTTTCATCTATCATTAAAATAAAATAAAAATTCTTGGTTTTATAAAATCTAAAGTCAAACCTCAAAAATATAAGAGCACCCAGAATCTGTTAAGTCCTAAATTAGGAAATGTCTGAAGTAACCACTTGAACTTTTTTTCTGCTTGTCCATGAAATGTTATTTCCAGTTCTTTTATTATTTTATTTTTAGAAAATACAAAAACTCTGCATTCATTCAGAGTCCAGTATTAAACATCAGCCCATCTGTGTATATTTCTAAGGAACATTACTGCTTTACCAATTTATTCATGCTTATTTCTGCTCATTCTGTTCTTAATTTGATTTTTAAATATTTTTTATTTTGGCACCAATTTAAAATGTCTTAATTAGTTCTATTTACTTCCACATCTTTATCATGAAAATGAATGTAAATGTGAGGGTCGAGTTCAGGATTAGAGAATGCAGTTTGGCAAATAATTTTTCCCAAATTACGATTTCTTTTATCTACCAAAGCAAAAGAGGCATTGATCTTCCAATCTTGTTTGTCTGCTTTTGCTGGCCATACATCCTTAGCACTTCCCAATGAAAGTCATGCCTTCCTTCCATTCTCTTGACATTACTTTTTCGTGACAATGCTCTCAGAAATAAAACCTGGTTTGGCAGATCTACCTCTTCTCCCAAATAACTGAACAAGCATCTAGAGGCTGAGAACAGGTGTGTCAACAGAACGGTGAGTTCAGATGGACCAGGAAGCTTTCTAACCTTCTCCTCTATCACTGTCTAACCCCAAATGTTGGCAATTACTTCAATAAAAGGAAAAGCCTTTACTCAACATGTAGATAAGAATTTACATCCAGCCCTTGTTGGTATTGAGACCCAGGCTCAGTGGACTGAGCCCAGGCCTGTGAACCAAGGGGTCCCTGATTCAGTTCCCAGTTGGGGCACATGCCTGGATTAGGGACCAGGTCCCCAGTTGGGGGCATGTGAGAGGCAGCCACACATTGATGTTTCTCTCCCTCTCTTTCTCCTTCCTTTCCCCTCTCTCTAAAAATAAAATCTTTTTTTAAAAAAAGAATTTATATTCAACTAGCCCAGAAAGGGGTATCAGAGTACCTTCAACTGACAGTGCAGAGATTATAAGATACTTTTTTACGTGCATCAGGTTAGGTTCCAACACTGCAGCATAACATAAAATGCAACCCCCCACAAAGGGGCTAAATGCTGCTTTTTGTAGCAGAAAAATTGTAAACTCCCATAAAACCAACCAGTTTTGCCTAATGTCAGCCTTCAGAATGAATTTAAACTTCAATTTGTGCCAAAATAAGTGGTCATCTGTCATGGCTGTTGCACCCACTTTGAGACCCAACTTGCTCCTTCATGGGAACTGCCAGATTGATCAAGCTCACCACAGGCTACAACTGAAAAGAATATTCCGTATGTCAATTCTGCATCTTCCCTCCCAAGGGGGCAACAATATGATTTGGTGTTCCATGCACCACTCTAAGTGTGAAGCCATTAAAAAACAAAACCTCAGTGAAGCAGAAAACAGATGGCTTTCAATCTCAGCTTTGAAATCCAGTGGGAAGTTTGCTCTCTGGAATGAGGGATGCACCCCAGAACACACAAAGTGACTTACGAGACTGAAAGAGAAAAACACTAAAACGTCCAGTTTTACTTTTCTATTCACCTTTTTAAATTATTACCTGTGTATTTGTAATGTACACAGTGATACATGCACAATTTATAATTATATATAGAAATATATATATATATACACACATATACATATACATACACATAGGTGTAAGACTATAAATATGTGTAATGAAAAGGTTTTCAGGTCCAGGATCAATAGGGCAAGAGTTTTATATGAGGATAGGAGTTTTCCTGGCATAGTTGAACCCAATCCTTTTTCCCCTTAAAATTCAAGATACTTACAAACCCCTTCCCACCACAATATCTCAGAGCATTCACATACATTTGGGAGAAGTATTCTACATCAATATTTTTCGAAGGAAATTTCAGGGGAGAACACTGTACATTAAAGAAGAATAACACTCCCATCTTCACATAGGATCTTCAATTGGCAAATAAAAACAAAAATGGAGCAGGACAAAACATCATCGGACAGCCTCGTCAATAAGGAAGAGATGAAAGAACTGGATGGGTGAGAAAATGCAACCTTTGTGTCATTCAACCAGAGACAAAATATGTTGATATCACAGAATGATAATGCCAGCAATCTATCAGTCTAGAGTGGGACACATCACACAGCCAAGGGATATGAGCAGATGATTCAAATGAGCAAAGCCAAAGAAAAAAGGACCTAGGTCAAAATCAACACAAAAATTCCATTCTAGCCATTCTTTTCAGACGTACTTAATGCTACCATTGATACTCCCATAGCCATACAGGCCATACTTCCCCTTGACACATCTACTGGGGTCAGTGTTGGTATTGTTAGGCCCATTGTCTGTGCGTCCTTTTTTAGAAAATATCAATTCTTATAAAAAATTTGGACAGATTTAGAAGAAATTTCAAGTGCAATTAAAAGATATCTGAAGCAGTTGGCTCCAAGTGATATTTGAAGTCACATTCTCATATAGATAAGCTAAGTGGCAGCTTTTGATGAATAATTTCTGAAGAAGGTTCATTAATATGTGATTGAGTCACATATTGGAGAACAGCCACATATCTTGATGAAATGTGATTTTAAAAAGGTGTTTTGCCCCATTATGTCATCCTATCTCTGTGATGCTAGGCTAGTGTATGTATTATTTATTTTTGTCAGATTTGGACCACATGGAACCATAAATCTGAGTCATTTCATTTCATCATTTTTTCATTATTTCAACCAGCAGCTGACAACTATAGCCCATGGGCTAAATCTGGTTTGCTGCCTGTTTTTTTACAGCCTGTGAACTAAGAATGATTTTTACACTTTCAAATGGTTGAAATTTTTTTTTAAAAGAATATGACATGAGCCCTGGCTGGTATGGCTCAGTGGTTGAGTGCTGGCCTGCAAATCAAAAGTTCGCCAGATCAATTCCCAGTCAGGTCACATGCCTAGGTTGCAGGCCTGGTCCCCAGTAGAGGGAGCAAAAGAGGTAACCACACATTGATGTTTCTGTTCCTCTTTTTGCCCCCTCTTCTCCTCTCTAAAAAATAAATAAATAATTTTTTTAAAGAACATAACATGACAGGTAAAAATTATATAAAATTCAAACTTCAGTGTCCATAAAGTTTTATTGAAACACAACCATGCCCATTTCTTTAAATGTTGCCTGTGGATGCTTTTGCACTACAAAGGCAGAGTTGGATAGTCATAACACAGACTTATGGCCCCCAAAGTCTAAAATATTTACTCTCTGGTTCTTGACAAGAAGTCTGTTGAGCCCTGACCTAAGTGGATCAAAATGTGGAATAATTTTCCACCTTTTATATAAAGTGAGGCTACACTTGTCTTTTTAGAGTTTATTTGATTCTTTTAATACTTTTTCAAAGGAGATAAATTCCAAATGGTTTTACTGTAATTAAGCAGGAAAAGAAAGGCAGATTTATCTATGCATGTAGAACTATTCTAATTGCGCACATGGGTCATTTGTTCTAAGGCCCATCTTTACCTTAATTAATTTTCTGAGTAATTAATATTGCTCATTTTTTCCACAAGTGTGCCCCACTCTGCAGCACCTTATCTGAACAGACACAACCACAGCTGCACCTGAGCCAGTCCTCTTGATTTAAGTCTTATCAAAATGAGCTTAAAGGCATGTTAAAATAGAGTTAGATTGGCAGAAGAGAAAAAAATTCCCCCTAAATGCTGGCACTTCTCCCCTTTCCTGAATAATACCCATGTAACAGCTTTCTCCATGGCAATCCTTGGTTGAGGGCAAATTCAGAAATACTGCTAGTGTGAAAATATTCCAGAAATATGGTTCTTCACATTCAGAGTGATCTATTGGGACATCTGGCTATTTCACAGCAACTTCATTGCTTTAAAAAAAAATCACAAGGGACATAAAATGACAACAAAACAAAGCAGATATGATAGCACCAATAGTTAGAACAGGCTTGGAATTGCATCTTTTTCTCTATCTTATGATCTTCCTTTCACCTTTGATTTTTCTCTGCCTGGAATGTTCTCTTCCCTTTCTTTCCTGGCCAAGTGCTGCTTCAGATCTGAGCTCACATCATCACCATAATAATGCCTTTTCTCTGTTATTCCAAAGCATTTTGCACGTGTCTTTATTAAAACACTTTTTATATGATATGACAGCTACTTTTTTCTTTTGTTTTATTTTTAACATGTCTGTATCTTTAGTTAGATTACTGGCTTCCTGGAGGAAGAACTCATGCTCTTTGCATCTTTGATCTCTGTACCAGTCCAGTGTTGGGTGCATAGGAAGTGCTCAGTACAAAGCAGTTGAAGTGATTTAACTTCTTTCTGTTTTACCATTTGAAATGTCCTTCAGGAGTCAGTCATTTCTCATTATCACCCCTACTAGTGACATTAATTGTGATTGTATTCAAAACAAGTATTTAGCATAAAATTTCAAAACTGGTCTAGTTCAATAAAGTAATTTATCATTAAAAATTAAAATTTTATTTATAGGGAATATCATAGTGGTTAACTGTTAGAGAGGAAAACCTCTCTTTCTTCTCTCTCTCTCTCTCTCTCTCCCCCCCCTTTCTCTCTCTGTCTCTCTCTTTTGGCTCTTTGCCTGTCCATCATCCAAGCCTCCTCATAATACCACCCAGCTCTGTTTAGAAATTACCTTTCTCCCATGTTCAGTACAGCTCTGGGGAGAGGCTGTGCCCACCAACCACAGAGGCCAAATAGGCAGGCCGTTTGTCTTCCACCCCCACGTAGTCAGGGGAGCTGAGAAGACCCCTCTCCAGAGCCTTTGACTCTCCAGAGGGTAGCACAGGCTACTGAGCATGATGATTGCATTCCCTCTACTCCTGCTGGGTTATTTCTGCTACAGCTGCAGATCCCAGACTGCTGGTTTCTCTTGGTGTCTGACCATTTTCCAGATCCAGACCTCCAGCCCTGCTCTAATTGTCTGATAGTATTCTCATCTTTTGTCTAAGATGAGAACTGCTGCTTTCTCTGGCTTGCAAATAAAATTCTGACTGATAAAGGTAGTATCAGACAAGACTTCTCAGGCTAAGCTCATATTTAGTTGAATGTGAAAAAAATGCCAATGTATTTCATGAATAATTATCATCATTATTATTATCATTATAATCATCATCAGTATTGTTGATATTTAGTGCCCCTTTACTATGTGACATTTAATCCTCACCAAAACTCAATGAGATGAGACAGTTTCCATCATTATCCTTTTCTATGGATAAGAAAACTGAGGCAGTGAGGGGATAAGTCAATGTTGCAGGGTCATGTGGCTCAGAAATGGAGCTTGGCTTAAACCTTGGCAGTCTATATTTATATTTTATATTTCAATGACAATAGGAAGGATGGTATAATTCTTGTTATTATCACTATTGATAACACCTAATATTTAGTATGCACTTACTATATACAAGCACTGATCACCTATTCCTCACAATATCTTCTAAAGCACCTTCTAACTTCATAATGTAAAAATCCTCATTTTACAGATAGAAAATTTAGAAAAATAGTGAGATTTAACTGCTGGTCCAATTTCCCAAGGCTCATAATTGGCAGGACCGAGTGTTGAACACAAGCAGTCCCGAGCCACACACTCCCTTCTGACCACGACAGGAGCTTTGCAACTGCAAGAGACTCGAACTTTAAATCTATCATTGCATAACCTACCTATATGACCTTAATTGTGACTTTGTTTCTTCACCTATACAATGTAAATACTATTTACAAACCTCTAATATAACTTACAAGACTTTTATGGGGGGAAATGAAATGCAATTTTAAAATATTTTGAAAATGATTATCCACATGAACAGTTACTGGATTTTTCATTTTTTATATATTCTTAAATTAAGTTTTATTTTTTTATTCTCACCCAAAGACAGGCTTATTTGTTTTAGAGAGGGGGAAGAGAGGCAGAGGAAGAGGGAGAGAAACATTGATTGGTTGCCTCTGGTAGATTTCCCAGCTGGGGAACTGAACCTATAACCTAAGCATGTGCCCTGACCAGGAATCAAACCAACCACTTTTCAGTTTTCACAAGATGACACTCCAACCAACTGAGCCACACTAGCCAGGGCAGTTATTGGATTTTTTTAACCTGTACTTTTAGAAACTTAAAAACCATTCTGTTTATTGTCATTGAAGTGAACTATCTAAAAGAAATGCAGGCATGAATGAGGCTCACTTATAAAATGTCATTTAATTATATTTTGGAGACCTAGAACATTCCAGAATACATAGGACAGCTCTTAAAACCATGAATTATCTTGCACAAATGTGAATTGTGCTGAGATTGTGAATCCCTGATTTAGCCATTGTCATCTATTCTTTTTTAAATAATCATTGTTTATTTTTTAAATACAGTTAATATACAATAATACACTAGTTTCAGGTGTACACCCCAGTGACCAGGCACCACACAACCCACCAAATGATCATCTCAATAAATCCTGCACCCATCTGGCACCACATATAGCTACCATAATACCATTGACTATGTTCCCTGTGCTGCATTCCACATCCCCATGAGCATTCTGACTGTTCCCTAACAACCAGTTTGTGCTTTCTAATCCTTTCACCTTTTTCACTCATCTCCCCAACCTCTTTCCCATCTGGCAACCATCAAAGTGTTCTCTGTGATCATCGTTGTCTAATTTTGTTCCAGAGGAGACTTTTGGCAGAGAACAGTATATTTCTGTTTTGCTTTGTACTTTTCCCTGAAATGGCATCTGGAGATTTTAAAAGACACATATCCTTTTAGCTGCATGCAGATAATTGGGAATTACCTAACATAGTTGCTTTTATGTTGGGCTTCTTACCCAGATGACTACATTTAAATGCTACAATAAACCCCTTGATACATGATTGTAAATTTCAATCAGGCACATTGAAAGGAAATTCAAATAGGAAAATTATTTTTTCTTTCTCAAACATCAGGACAAACACAAAAATATCTGGTAAGGACACCAAAATGAAGGGTGAAAAGTAAGATGAAGACAGAGGAATGAAAATATTTTCCAACTTTACTTTAAAAAGCAGAGTTTCTGACCCACTGTCAACTTGGATAAACTGTGGACTTTGGTCAGTGAACAGATGCACATAAATGCTGCCAAAAACAAGCCTGAAGCCACTCCTATCACTGATGTGGTGCGATCAGGCTACTACAAAGTTCTGAGGAAGGGAAAGCTCCCAAAGCAGCCTGTCATTGTGAAGACCAAAGTCTTCAGCGCAAGAGCTAAGGAGAAAACCAAGAGTGTTGATGGGGTCTGTGTGCTAGTAACTGGAAGCTATATGGAGGGAAGTTCATTAAATTCTCACAGGTGGGGAAAAAAAGCAAATGAGAGGAAATAGAACTCAAAAATAAGATTCATCTTCTAAGCAAAGAGCACCCTTCTTGATCTAACATCCAATTTGTTCTCTCAGTACATATATTCCAAATGACCAGCAGCATGACTGCAGCACAAGGATATTGGGGTTCAAATTGACTCCCTGTTCTCCACCCTCATATCCAATATAGAAGTGTTGTTGGGATACTCATGAGTCTACCGCTGTCCTTGGTCCTGAGTCTTCATTTTCTGATCTTCATTCCCATTGACAGGGTTGGTCCCAAGGTCTCTTCCAAACCTAACATGCCATGATGCTATGTTAACACCTGCAGTTATTTAGACCATCACCTACTGAGGCTGGGCTCCCAGAGAAATGTCTGAATGCACATAGAATAAGTTCACTGTTCACTTAGGTGCATATATCATTTCCAGTGAAAACATACAGGGATAAATAATTCTCTCTTTTTTTGCCTTAAAATCTAAAACTGCATTACATAATTGTCAAGGTAAGCCTCAATATAATTTGGAAGCTATGGCAGAGATGAATGCTGCAAAGTTAATTGTCTCATTACCTTTCTGCATTATAATAGATGTTATATTTATGTGTTTAAATATTCTAAAGAATTTATTGAGGTAAAATCATAATATTTTATTGAAAAAATTAAGTAGTAATATTAACACACTTACAGTAAGAAATACATTGCCCACATATCTAAACTTTACTCATTTGGAAATAAGATTGCCAGTGAAGACCTTTAAAAAAAAAAAGACTGCCAGCTTTATTACCAGATAGTAGCTCTCATGTGACTATTCCCCAATCCTGTGGAATAATTTTGTAGAATAATATGGCAATTAGGAACAGTTCTGCAGAAAGATAACCTGTCTTCCATAGCTGTGTGATCTTGGACTTCCCTTAATCTTCTGTATATTAGTTCTTCTATCTACAAAATGGGGTTAATAATAGTAAACCCATAAGATTTTCATGAAAATTAAGGGACATGATTCATGGAAGTGCTTAAAATAATGCAAATGCAAATATCTTAATAATTTCATTCAATCATTTATTATCATTAGCTTTATTAGCATCCATAGTAGCATTTTTTTTCCATTTTGGGCATCTTATCTTGCTTCCAGAACTTTGCCTCTGCTGCTGGTACCTCTCATAACATCATGCTCTTCGAACACTGCTGTCTATACTCACTGATTACTACAGAAATTCCTGTATCTAGTCTGGAAATAGGATATTACCCATATTGGTTTCAACTTGTATATGAAAACAGGATCCTTTTTAATTTTCTATGTACGAGTGAAATCAAATGACAAATTTTAATAGGCTGTGCTGGAGGTTAGGGGTCATGGATAAGTTATACAGTAAGAAAAATAATTTATGACTCTTTCATAAACTTAGACCCATCCTCTATCTTTTGAACACATCTCTCCCTCTCTCTCCTCCCCCTTCCCCCGCCCTTCTCTCCCTCTTCCCCACTTACACCTGGAAACCACTTTCACTTCAACAGTCAGATCATTATTCCCACCACATGTCTAACACTATCTTCAGTGGATTGGCATCTTTATGCTTTAAACCTAGAAGCAAACTCGCCCCTAACCTCCAAGGTAAAAGATGCTTTGTATCTGACCTCTCTTTAATGTCCTTCTCCCAAAACTCTTTTCCAAGGTGGTTTATGATTAAAAAAATATTCAGTATCTATGGAAACCCCAGAAAGGGGGTGGTATAACTTGATAGACTCAAAAACACAGGTACTCTTTTTTATTAAAACATTCATTTTCCAAACTTAGAATAGATTCAGATAAAATTGATGATACAGTCCTATTTGAAGAGAAGGTTTATCTCTATTTCTGGAATCTTACTACTTTGTATCCAAAATTCAGGACATGAATACATTCAGAAAATTTACAATGGTACTTATTACCTGAACCTTCTATTGGAACTCTTACTATTCCAACTGCAACACTGAATAGATTTGAATAGCAAAGGATTAATGTATTATAATAGTTCTAAATTGGTATGTTTTTCATAATCTGGGTTGTTCATTCTTACCTGGTTCTCCTCATTAAGATAGAAAGATATACATATTTACTTCATGAAGCTAACATACTCCAATATCAAAATCTGGAAAAGAAAGCACACCAAAAAGAAGAAAAGAAAAATAAAGGAGAAAAAATGTAGAGACATATAAAAATAACAGATCTCTAATGCTTGTTGTCTGTGGTTAAATAAACATGGTTTTGGATAGTCATTTCCTTGTAAATAAAAAGCTAAAATTAATCAAATATGATATATTTTAATGTATGTTCGTGTGTTTTAAAAAGCCTGCATTTCCTTCATTTCCTAAGAGGATACAAATTAAAAGCTCACCTCAACATCTGAGATAAAAACACTCTTAATTTTAAAATCTCTTAGTTAATTTTATTTTTTCAAATTATAGCTTTTGAATGCTCAAAGCAGGCTCAATCAAAATAAAAGTTTGGATTTATGACTTGTTTTGGATTTTTTGTAATTACAAAATTATATTACTCTAACAATAATTATGGAAGGGCTCATTTATGTTCAAACTTGGAAAAATACACATCATTTAAGTAATTTTAAACACTCTTTTCAATTGTTAAATAATAGAACTAATGTGGATTCACAGGGGCATGAGTATGGGTCAAAAATAATCAGTAAGAGCAGCAGAAATCACAACCACTACAAACCTGCTCTTTCCTGAGCCAAGCGACTCTTAGGACTCAGTGCCTAAGCAAGTGGCCAGTTCAGAGATAGTGAATCAGATAGGAAATGAGGGCTCAGATCCCTGGGAAGGAGAACAAAGCAAGTAGAACAGATGTCAACACAGATGGAGGAATAGGGGACAGCAACAAACAAAATATTTGAAGGGTTTGGAGTTTCTTGGATACAATAAGCCAGTTGAACATAATGTTAGGGAAAGAAGCAAAGAATGGAAGAAGCATAAGATCTGTGTGACCACAGACGTCATTAACCTCCACAACACTCACTTTCTCACTTGTTGAGTAAGGAAATTGGAGTAGATGAACTGTGAATCTCCTTTCAATAATTCAATAATTCTAACAAGTCACTTCCTTTCACTCATTTTTACATTAAAACTATCAATTATATTGACTAGTGGAGGGAAGTAGTAAAATGCAAAGATAAAATGAGTTCTGACTGTCATGGTATGGAACTTTTATGTCAACAACTCCTATTATTTTTTAAATAATGTCTTACTTTGCAATTACAGTTGACATACAATATTTTATTAGATCCAGGTATACAACATAGTGATTAGACATGCATATAACTTACAAAGTGATTGCCACAGTAAGTCTAGTACTCATCTGACATCATACACAAATATGTTTTAGTTATACTCTTAAAAATTAATAATTTTAGCCCTAGCAAGTGTGGTTCAGTTGGTTAGAGCATCACCCTGTACATCAAAGGGTTAGAAGTTCAATTCCCAGTAAGGGTACATACCTAGGTTGCAGATTTGATCTCCCAGTTGGGGCACGTACAGGAGGCAATCAATTGATGTTTCTCTCT
This sequence comes from Tonatia bakeri, assembly GCA_004024845.1. NCBI lineage: Eukaryota > Metazoa > Chordata > Mammalia > Chiroptera > Phyllostomidae > Tonatia > Tonatia bakeri. The sequence goes on from PVIA01004105.1 coordinate 92,542, forward strand.
CCCTTCTTCTCTCTCTAAAATCAATAAACACATAAAAATTAATCATTGTATATCAGGGTTCAAATGAAAAAGATGAAAGGTGACCTATAGACAAAACAGTAAGAGAAACTAAACATAATTATTGAAACTGTGTTTTTATCACAATCCTCTCATAAGTCATGTATTTCAAAAATCCAATCATAAACTATTTTATCTTGAGCCATTGACCTTCAGACCCATTCTGCACTGAATTTTTCTTAAAAATCATGTAATTATGAGTAAGCCACTATTTCTTGAAAAATCTCACCATTACCATTTTATTAACAGAAGTAGAAATAAAGATAATTGATAAAAGGCTTTGTAAAAAAGATGTATGGTATTTTCCACTTCCCACAAATTTAATCTAAAGATATATGTTGCAAGATCATAAAATAAAGGTAAATGTGACATCAATTTAGGTAAAATAAAGGTACAGAAATCATATCCCTTTATTTAACCTCATTTATTGCTTAACCAACATTTTATTAGTTTAGTGATTGTCCTGAGGCCATTAAATTTTTTAAAATTTTGACCATCTAAAGAACAAAAACTAGATCTTCCTCTTTCATAAATGGTTCCTGTGGAAGTATGTTTTTTTCTCTGAGTCTCAATTTGTTACAGACTATTCAGAGCAAGCTAGATTGTACCAACTGCTGGTTTTCACTGGCCATATCCAAGTCATCAGATAGAATCTGGACTCCTTAAAGTACACTGTAGTCAAAAGCATTGCCTCCTTTGCCCTACCCTTTTAGTACAAATTTGGATATTGTTACTTGAACTACTTTCACATTGTACTTTATGTTATTTAAACTCATCATTTGGCAGGCAGTCTCCTGTGCTGGCTGGCTGATTCCACTACTTCATTTTTATGAATGTCAGAATATCACTTTGTTAAATAAAATCTACTTTTATTAACTAGTTCCAACAAATGAAGTGGTTGAAAACATGTTATGTGCAAGCTACGGACACTAATAATTTTCGTATTCTAGAAGGAAAGAAAGCACACATAATAAGACATTTTTCTTACCTGGTCTTAGAGCAGCATACTCAAGCAAACAAAGAGAATGCTGTAAAACAAACCTTTTCCTGGAAAGAGACAGTGTTCCCTCTTAAAGGACAAGCAAAAGGGCAAGAGTTCTGAAAACTCAAACACACTTTAACCAGGCGATTTTCTTCTGCTCTTTTTTTCAGAGTCTATATTACTTAACTAATGTTTGCCTTTCTTGACCTGTTCTTTAGTGTTCCTATAGTGTTCATCTTAGAGTGTACAAACAAAAGGTTTGGGTTTTCATGTAAGACAGTAAAACATCAATATACTTTTCCACTGAATAATTGTCTACTGTGTATATTTACATCCTGAGAACTTTGTAGGTGATATTTTTAACATGTCCTTTATAGAGGCATGGGGAAATTTATCTTCTATTTTTTGCTTGACCTCACTCTCAACACAAAGCTTCTTCCACATGTAACTGCTCTTATAAATTGTGAATGTTCTCTTTAATCACAACAACAGAATTTTCTTTCAAAATCTCCTTCTTTGACATTGCTCCCAGAAAGAAAAAAAAAAGAGTGTCATGGTAGATAAAGCATAAAAAGATTTTTTTTGAAAATTCTTCAAACACTAAGTACCTTTTAGAAGTTCTATCTAAAGGTAAAGAAAAAATAATTAGAGATATACCACTTCTAATTAGCAAAGTCCTCCCCATTCCCACATTACTGAAAACTCCATGAATGTTTGTTAACACAACAAATAGACTCATGGGAAATGACCAGAAGCCATTTATGAATATCAGATTTGTCTTGACATTGCTGGTCATCAGTATAAAGAGGCGGGTGAGGGCTACTGGGTTTCTCTCCTGCAAAGTCACAACCAAAGGATAGCTTACAGTGTGAATGAAGCCTCAAGTGAAGTTTAGTCATGGATATAAGAAGGAAAAATAGTTACATATCCATTCATACATGCAATCATATACCTATTCTGCAAACTAGATCAAATTTTTACTTTTCTACCTGGAGGCACACTGACCCCACTTTGTCTAATAAGTTTGTTCAAAGCAGATGTGACAATATCCTAGCAATAGGATTAAGCTAGTAGGGAAGGCAGAATCAAACAGCAACTGCCACAGAACTGGTGGGAATTCTAAGCCCATAACACTATCCAGCAAGGCTTTTAGCTCACTTGAGTCTTACACCCTGTTCACACAAGGTGGATCATGCCTGAAAAATACTCCTATAAAAAGTCCAATGTCATAAATAAAAAGTCCTAAAATTTGTAAAGAACCACAAAAGACACTTAAAGCCAAAGTAATGCTGAAAAAAAAAAGAACAAAGCTGAAGGCATCATATTTTCTGATTTTTAGTTATACTGCAAAGCTATAGTGATCAAAATAGCATATCACTGGCATAGAAATAGACACATAGACCAATGGAACCAAATCAGAACCTAAGAACTAAATCTCCACATGCATGATCAACTAATATTGGACCAAAGGACCAAGAATACTCATGAGGAAGGATAGTTCCTTTCTGGAACTCCAGAACTGACAGCTACCACGGTGGAGTCTGATTTACTGTTGATAAAGTCGACTTCCAAGGGCCCAGCACCCCAAAGTCAGGTTCAGGAAGGAGATAAATTATCCCATGGGGGACTGTAAAGACAGACCTTTTCTCAAGGTTCAAACTTTCCTTTAAATAAGATTTCAGGGTTTTTTTAATGCATTAAATGCTTTATGATCATAAGCCTTCAGATGCCATATATTTCCTCTGGTTTGTTTTTTCTCTGTTCCTTGAAAATACGTTTTTAAAAATTTCCAGGATTGTGCTAAGAAGAAAAAACCAAAAGATGTTTTCCAAAGAGGAAAAAATAACTTATCCATGTTTGACAGTTCTTGCTATAATGATGTTCAAGAGTGTGATGGCAAACACACAGTACAATACACAGATGATCTATTATAGAATTGAACACTTAGAACCTATGTGATTTTACTGATCAGTGTCACCCCCATAATTTCAATAAGGGTGAAGAAAAATTTAAAAAATTAAATAATTTTTCCACAAAATTTTGTTACAATTAAAAGAAAATTGGAACAACCTCTATCCAAAGCTGATTGACTTCTGCTGCTGGCAGACAATTGTATGGTGGCAGGCCCTTAGCTGGGTGAGACATTTCTCTCCAGCTCCCAAACTACATGACTCCTGGGAAACCTGCCAACTTGAGTGTTTCCTGCCAGATCTGATCGATCTCACAACTAACTTCATCTTAATTGGAGCTCTATTTCTTATACCTGACTACTGGACAGGGTCATGTTCGGGGACAAAACTTCTCTAGTTGCTCTAGAAGAAAAAGACATTTCATTTAGCCTATCTTTACAGTATTTAGCAGCAAAAGCAATATGATTTCAAAATCAATGTTCACAGTGCATGGTGCTTTAGTGTTACTGTTGACATTCAAACGTCAGACAAGGACCACCTGGCAGAACTGAGTGAACCTGTTCCCACACCACTGGTTTGTGCTGCCAGCACCTTCCTTCCTGTCTTACTTGAAAAGACAACCTTAAACTCGTACTTCAGCTCACATAATTCTCTATGCAGAGCACTAGCATTAAATAACAACACTGGAGTCAAATTATATGTTAACTGAAGGATTCATGATTGTATCCTTAGCACTTAGCACTGTGCTTGGCATGTTGCGAGGACCCCTGATGGGCTGAGGAGGTATTTAAATATCATGCACCTACCCCGCTAAACAAGTTCTCAGTCCAACAGATTTATTTAGTCACTCCATAGGTCCTACGAATATGAAATCCACCCTATGGAATAAATTCATTAAAAGAAGATAAGTATAACAAAGGGTTGGCTATTTCTAGTGTTCTACATGTAAAATGGTAAACACAAGCCTAGGTAAACTAAAAATGGCATGAGTTGTCCTGCTAGGTAGGCAAGGTGCCCGGCAATTTGAGGCAAAGGATCAATCACAGGGAGAATAGCACCAAAGCAGGCTTGCCCCAATTCATCACCATGCCTTCTGTTGCCTCTGGCATAAAGATAGCATTAGGGAATTTTGAAAGCAAAAGAAATAACCAATTAAAAAATAAAGAGTTAAAATATAACAGAATAAGATTCCCCTGATCTACACTGAAAGTATAAATAACTATGGTTAACATAAGAGAATTTCCCTAACTCTTCTACTGTTTGAATACTGGGTTAGCTATTTATTAGTCTACCTATAAATCATACTACAAATATGATAGATAAATGATAGGATACACAAAGAACGATAGACATATAATCTGCCATAACTTCAAAACACGATGTGGAGTCAATACCATTATGTCGACCAGGAAAGAAAATTTGCTTGAATTAACTTCTCTAATGGATCATGCACAAGGGAACAAGCAACACTGAGTACCAATCTGCATGCTTGATTTCATATTTTGGTCTCATGTGGCTTCTCTTTCAGTTCTTGCTTGTCAAAGTAATGAGATGAAAAGACAAAGGCTAATCCCTGTTAGCCTAATTCTGATGTGCTGAAAGTCCAAAAAAGGAAAGAAGTCACAATATTAAAAGTCACAGGAAAAGAGGAGCATACTCAAATGAAAGAAGTTATTTTATCCAAGGACATAAAAGTTAGTATACAAAGTTACTGTTCACAAAATCACTTTGAATTCAAGGCATGAACATGTGACTTTCATCAAGGTGTGGAGGCCTACACATTTTGGAATGACAATGAGGACAAAGGTGAGAATTCGCCTGTACTAAACCAATGTATCTGAACAGAGTGTAGGGTTGTCAGATAAAAAACAGGATACTCAGTTAATTTTGAATTTCAGATAAACAATAATATTTTAGCCTACCATAAATATTTCATGGAAGATGTTTTTGCTAAGAAATTGTTTGTGTTCATTTAAAAATCAAATTTAACTGGGGGTGCTATTTTTTATTTGCTAAATCCAGCAAATTTCTAAACACAACAAAAATATCATTTTGCTTGTCATAGAATTATAGTCAAATGCTCAAATTGTAAAAGATACTCAGGAACAAATACAGTTTCCTGTAAGTCATGGCAAAAACTAAACCGTGAACACTGTCTATATTTTAGATTCATAGCAACAAAGAACATTAGAAAAAAGTAATCAGAATTCTCTCTCTAGTACCTGGCCATGCTAGTGCCCATGCTTTTTAGAGTGAATCAGCAGGTACATGTATTAAGTTGCCTCATGAGGTTCTAGGGTAGGAAGTAAGGTGAGGTCAGTGTGTCACTTACCTGAGAACAAACTTTAAGAGAGGGTATCAAAAAATTCATCAAACTAAATACATTTTATTGCAATATTTTTAAAAAATCAAAATTAAGGCAATAAAAAGTATGATAAAATATCAAAAACTTAAATGAAGACAAGATCTGATTTTGAAGTCATAGGAAAATTGTAAGTTTCCCCATTGATTAGTAAGCTCACACTGCACTCTTTCAGCTTGCACAGTTATTTCTATGGCCATACTACCATGCAAAAAGAGGACTCTCTGCTTAAGATGAGGGCTAGCAGACATCCCATATTTCCATCTTAGAAGATGGACCACTTTCTGGCTAAGAGAGGTTAAATATGCATTGCAGTTGAGGACTCAATCTTACAAGTCATGGAGTCACTGTTTATCCATAGAGCATTTTCATACAAATTGGAACAAAAGAAAATAGCCTTCGACTATGATGGCTACAATGGAAATGGTGTCTCTTTCGATATGGTGCTCCTGTGCAGTGCACAGCTGGCGATGTACAGGTGGCCTGGGCTGGTTTCAGGGGAATCTCAGTTCAGCTTACAAAAATGACAACACAGGCAGCTGGACCAGAGGAAATGATGAGAGATTGTCAGGAAAAGTGTCAGGGGGCCATGAGAATTCATCATTGTCTTAAAGTTTAATGACAAGGGTTGGGATTAGGGAGAGGCAGGTGGGATAAAACTTTCTTACTGTTGGTTATAAATGTATATGAAAATAAAAAAATAGTAAAACTAATATTTACCTAATGCATTGTAACTTAAAACATTAAAAACATGCAGAATTATAATTTTTACTTCTTCATGAAAGATATCATCAAGGGCAATTGGAAGAATCTTTGCTTTCTCCTCATCATATAGTTTGTAATATGGAGTGAGCATCATTTCTATGCCTTGGAAAATTGCCAGATTTCTTTCTTTTTCCTGCCGGGGAAAGAGCAAACTTCTTTCTTTTTCCTGCCAGGGAAAGAGCAAACAGTTCCCCACTGCCACAGATTGTGCAGTTGAGTTCCCCACATTTGGGGAAACCACAGGGGTCAGCCCATTTGGAGTGCAATGGATACATCTTGCCCTGGGACAACCACCTTCAGGATCACGGTGTCTCCCCTGCCAGGTATGTCTCATTTCTTTCTAAATTTAAACATTTGGCTTTCAAAATTTTTTCCTTCATGTTTTATGTCATGAGATATCTCTAAGAGTTCCTCTAATGTGGCTTTCTTGCCAGAGCCACTTCCTCTGAGATATCTTCATTCTTTTTGTCACAGCCGTGTTCTTCATTTTTGTCGGTAAGGTCTCCACCACTAAGCTCCTCTGGTTGCATGTCCAGTGTCTCTCAGATGGTGGGTGTGTCAAGGTTTCTGTGGTCACCTAAGCCTGCCACTCCACTTACTTTCTATGAGAATTTTACTCCCAACATAATCACTTCTCATTTCTCTGCTAGGCTTTCATCTTTTTTAGCCAGTTTCCTCTTTCTGCTATTGGGTTTTATCAAATATCTTGTGGGTCTATCACTGATATCAAGAAAAAATACAACTACATGCTTTGTTCTTGGTGCATGAACCAAACACCAACAGACTTTGAAAAGAGTGACTTGATTTATCATTGATCAGGACACCCATCGGTTATTTATGTATTAATTTGTAGACTGGAGAGCTAACAGTAAAATGCAACCTTTAGGCAATTAGACACAGTTAATATACTGTGGTAACTGAAATTGAACCATATTGTAGTAACTAAAATTCATGAACAGTAAAATTATGGAATGTAAGAATTGCCTATATTTTAATCTCTCTCTTAATACTCCTGAGGTTAAAACAAGAATTGGCTGAATATAAAACAAGTCACATAATTGGATTTAGCAGATTTTCTCCTATTCCCATTCAAAGTATATTTTATTCAAAGTATATGTTCATAGTTTCTCAGTTGCCTTCTCCTTTCAAAATAATATGTAGTCTAATAAACTTGTCTATACTAACATACTCATAGAATTGGACAAAGAGAATTCTTGGGTCCTATTCCCCTTCCCAGAAAACAAGCGCAGGTACTATCTAACTGCCCAGCAACCACACTAAGGTCAAGCTCATCCCCACCTCCTTATAGCACATTTCCCTATATAGATTAGAGCCTGGAAGATTTCAGTCTTCCCTGAAGTAAAGCTTCTGCAGGTGACCCAATATCTACTAAACAGATAAAGCCACTGAAATTTGGAAGAGAGTAGTCAGCACCGAGTGCTCCAGGCTCACTTGTGGTCTTCTGTGGTGGTAGCAACAGAGGATTCTTAAGATTCAGTCCCTAGTGTTATTGATGCCAAGAAACAGTGATAGCAACAGCAGTGAATTTCCAGTGGAAGAGTCCCACTTTGTGATATAGCTTACAAGCTTGGTTACCTGGCATTCCAGGAAATTACATCACCAGCCTTTTACCTCATAATCAATCCCTTTCTGCTTAAACAAGCTAGAGTGGAAATTATTATTTGCAATGAACACCTTGAGAGATACAGATATTAATTTGCAGACTAGCTCAAATGATGCTACAGAACCAACCACTTTCTTTCCTGTGTAGATTTCCTAGAGATAAAAACAATTACAGTGAAAGAGAAATTATATCAGACAACTTAATAAAATAGTTCTACCCAAACCCAGTGAACTATAACCTGTCTTCAACTCATTAATTTCTTAAAATTAAATCAATGAGTCAGAGAAATCATACATCTGTGAGTCAAATATATTTTGACTTTCTTGATTCATTAAAAATTGACTTTCTAAACACCTAGATTTCCAGTTCCACACCCATAACAGTGTCCTAAACCCATATCTTCTATTGATGGCATGACTTACAAAGCAAGCAACACAGAGCGAAGGAAAGAGATGAAAGAGAACAAAAGTTGTAGGAAAAACAATTTTTAAAACTGACTTTGTCCCTTCCAAAGAGGTGGACCACAGATAGTCACAAGAGAAGAAAATAAATAAGTAAATGTGTTTAAAAATGTCACCAAGACATTTCTTTCTAGTTAAAAGCTTAGGTTTAGCCCTGGCTGGTGTATCTCAGTGGATTGAGCACCCGACTGCAAAACAAAGGGCCATTGGTTCAATTCCCAGTCAGGACACATGCCTGAATTTCAGTCCAGGTCCCCAGTAGGGGGCACACAGGAGACAACCACACATTGATGTTTCTCTCCCTTTCTTTCTCCCTCCCTTCCCCTCTCTATAAAAATAAGTAAATAAAATCTTTTTTAAAAAAAGCTCAGGTTAATTTTTTCTGTCTCAAATATTAAAAGTGCCACATTCTCTACCATTTTCCCACTGTCATAAATAATATTTAGAGTTAGATCTATGGAGCTGAATGTCCTACACTGTTATCCAAGTTCTGGGTCAAACTGCCTCCATGTGCCTTAGTCAGTCATTGAAACAGGAGTCTTCAGTTCCGAGTCTACTAAGAAGAGAATTGTGTTCTAAATGTTCTCTAAGACTTCTTCCCATGTTAACCTGACTATTTTCTATGATTTTGAATGTAAAATTTATATATGCCAGAGCCAAACAATGTTATCAGCACTATGAACTCATTGTATGCATCCAATGAGAGAAAACAGACACCATGAGAACAGAAGCATTAAATTCTCCACAGGATTTCTAAATAATAATAGTAACAGTAATAATAAGTTATAATCTAATCCTGTTCTTTACTAATGGTATATTTTCAGCTACATGAGTTAGTTTTCTCTTATTCGTTGAGCAATTATCATCTATCAAACATTCCCAACATTTTATGTGTATGGCCTTATTTGTCACAATATTATGAGGCATTGTTCATTTTTTACAGATGAAACAACTGAAGCAGAAAAAGGATAAATAAGCTGACCCAGGAAATAAAATTTCTGAGAGAAATTCTGGGATTCAAACCTAGGAACCTGACTCCAGAGTCTATGTATTTAATAACAATATAATATTTTCATATCTAGAAAACCAACCTTAATTTATTCCTGAAATCCCTCCCACCAAGTAAAAACAATTTGATAATAAAAATTAGTTTTATTTATTTTAATGGGAAGAATTATGATATAGTCCATCCAACATAGGATAGTTGAACAATTTTGTAAATAGAGAAATGCATCAATTGAACGAGAACCAGTTTACATAAGTTAATAAAAAGCAAATTGAAAAAAGTTAATTTAGTATGTATTTACATAAAATATGGAAATAAAATACAGAATAATTGATATTTAACATCACAAAATTTTATAGCAGTCACCAAAGGAGAATGGTGGGTGATGGCCATAGGAGAAAAGGAACAAGTTGGCATACTTTACAAGGTGCATTTTTCTTTCTGCACCATTTTGTTCACAAAAACTTTCAATATGAGGGTGTGGGAATCATTTTTATCTCACATTAAAATTAAGCTTAATATTATAACATAGAAATACAAATTTAAGAAAAAACAAAAGCTAAGCATGGCTTTCAGAAACAAAACCATCCATGCATAGAACAGACTAGAGAATCAACAAAGGTACATCTTTTCCATTTTGCTTGTTTGACCACACAACACAAAGGAAAGCATATTAGGTCTTTCTAACACTGGCACTTTTTCAAATGCATTATATCATTGGAGCATGATGTATTGAATAATGACTGAATGTGTTTTGGCTTGAAATGTTAATGATGGAGTATAAACAACTTATAGCATATTTATTTAGTGTGTTTTGGAATGAAAAGGTCAAATAATGACCAAATAAGAAGAGTTGTCTAAAAAATAGTATAGCTTTATAATAATTACCATAATGAAAACTAGTTACACTGAAGAGTGGTTATGTGAGAAAAATCTACATGGCTTCAGAGCTAACATATAATCTCATCTCTAAGGTTACATCTCATTGACCTCATAGATAACTATGTCTTACAAGTAATAGTGTGATAACTTTATAGTATGCGCTCTTGGCTAGACTGAACTATAGTCCCTAGAATACTCTCTCTAGTTTGTTTCCGTTTTGGATGAGCGGCTGTGAAGGGATTTTGCAGATGTACTTAAAGTCTCTACTCAGTTAACTTTAAATTTATTAAAAGAGAGATTATCTTCGGTGGTCCTGACTTAATCAGATGGAAGTCCTTCAAAAGTGGCTCAGCCCTTCCCTGAGCTAAGAGGCCCAACCAGGTCTGCTGTCAGTCCCTGTTTTCCCCTGGATCTTTCTTCCTGACTGTCTGCTTGAGAATGACAAGCATGAGCCCATGGAGTCCTAGCCTGCTCATGATCTCGCCTTCCTCACTGCCTGCCCTATGACCTTTGGGCTTGTTTAGCTGGCTACACCACTAGGTAAGTCAATTCCTAATAATAATTATCTTTTTTGTTTTCATTTTAATTTTTAATTTTTTATTTTATTTTGGGAATAATTGTACCCACTGCTTCTGCTTCTTGGTTGAACCCACACTGCTACATAGAATGTACCTGTCTTTGAAAATTGCAGTTGGAAAAACTGCCTTGATGGCTACACACATTCTAGATGTTGAACAAGTTGGTTTATGGGAATAGAATATTAGACAAGTTCTAATTATTTTTTACCTCAAAGAATAAGATAAAGTAAGAAAGCCTGACTGATATTTATGATACAGATTAAATCCATTGTCCTCACTCAACCCCTATGTGAGAGGGTCACTTGTTACCTTCAATCATGTCAGAGATGTCCTGAAGGAAGACTGAAGAATCCCATAACATGAAGGGTCTGACTGTGGAACCCTGTGCATTCATTGCCAGGAAATAACAACACGCTGGTATTTTGGAATACAATAAAAGTCATTGTTATAGATGTATGAATTTATGGAATGCATAATGTTAACTAGATTGATATTTACAAAATGGATACCAGGTTTAAAGGACTTTAGCACATTAATTTAATTAGTAAATATCAATAACCCAAGCACAACCGCACCATAGAAAAGTGACAAAACCAGTTCTTCCACCCCTAGTACAAGTTCTTCTTCAGCCCCACATCCAGGGAAAAACAATCATGCAATACTGACCTAACAGATGAGACAGGGAATTCATGGGGGGCAGGAGGCAGAATTTTGTGATCTGGACTTTATATGACAGAACAATACATTCTATCTTGCTTACACCACCATAATTTGAAATTTTCTGTCCTATGCAGTTTAACTTAGCTTTAACTATATACACAAATATTTACCTATTTTTTAAATATTTAAGTCGTATCATAAAATATTATTCAACAGAATAATAACAAATATTGGCAACCTTCTCAGTACTAGAATTATAAAACCATTCTTTTTAATGGCCACATCTGTTTGATTAAAATACCATGTATAGAATGTGTACACCACATTTTATTTAATCATTCCCCATTGCTAAATGTTGTTTCCAGCTTTGACTATTATAAACCAAAACCCTAATCAACATTCTTGGCTGTGTCTCTTTTTACACATCAGACAGCATTTCTCTAGCCTTTATTTCCTCTTGTAATTGCTGAGTCCAAAGGTATTCAAGCTTCCATTACTCAAAGAAATTCCCTGTTCCTTCCTAAATACATTCTTAGTTTACTCCCCAACCAGTTGTATGCCAGTTATGTGTGGAAGTAATGTGTATGAACCAAATCCTAACTCTATAGTCCCCTGAAAACTTCTCTTTCTACAGACTAAATATTCCCTGTATATTTTTCTTCATGGGACATAGTTTTCAGAATTTTCATTGTTGTAGTAGCTCACAACATTGTATTAATCCTTTCAAACTATACCAACCAAAACTGTTAAAAAAATGTCAAACTTTTTCTATCAGGATTGAGAGAGTAAATATTTTAAGCTTTGAAGGCTAGTTCCTCTTTGTCACAACTAATCAACTCTGCCATTGTACTTGGTACTATTGACATTTTAGCCAAATTATTCTTTGCTGTGGGGCTGTCTTATACACTGGAAGATATTTAGCAGTACCCCTGGCCTCTACCCACTAGAAGCCAATAACACATTGCTGACATACTCAAAATATCCAAATCAATAAAGTTATTGGTTAAAATGAAAAATGTGTCTTTTATTTTACAGAAAAACACTAAATGGACTTTTTGGCTGACCCAATATAAATCTGAAATGAGAGGTGAAGGTAGGTAAAGTGGCTGAACCAATGTCACAAAGCAGAGGTACTAGTTAGAGTAATTCTCACTGCTCAAAAAATGAAACCAAAGCTCTTTGGTGTTTATTAATAACCCCTTCATTTTCTCTCATAATTCTGTGAGATGGCTGGTGGGTCTTTCTGCTTCCTTGATTGCTACAGGGGCTGCCGTAGTCTGAGGATGTGACTGAGTCACTCCTGCACATGCTGGAAAATTCCCCTAGCTGTCAGCTTGGTCCTATCTCCAGACAACCTCAGTTCTTCTCCACGTGATCCTCCATGAGGCATGAGTTTCTCCTAGTCAGGTGTCTGGAAGCAGAAAGCAAAAGATGTCAGAGTTCTTGCATCCTGAGCTGCAACATCTTTTCTGTCATATTCTATTAGTCCTAGCCAGTCAACACTAATGCTGATTCAAGAAGGCAAATAAGCTCTGCCTCTTGATGTGAGGAGTGACAGATGTGTACCAAGAATGAAGAAATGATTGGTAGCCATGTTTACAAATCACCATCTCACAACAATTCATAATAACATGCAAGCAAGAAATAAGCACAATATAAGTTATCTCTTACTTACATGGCAATCTGAAATGAAGGGTTTCTGCTCATCAGGCAGCTCTTCTCCATTCAATAATTCAGACACCAAAGTCCTCTCCACAGTTTACAGGCTCACAGTCATTTTCATCTTGCAAAGGGAGAGAAGGAAAACATGGAGAAGTAACCCTACTTCTTAAAAGCCTCAGAAAAAAATGGCACACATTACTTTCAAAGGCAATCCCTAATCAATAATCACATAACCATATCCAGACATTTGGTAAGGCTAGGAAAGTTTTAGTCACTGACTAGAAAATCATTTCACACATCTTTCCTTCCTCCACCTGAAAAACCCAACTTGGCTAATCATCTTGCCAAGGTTAGTAAGAGGAAAAGCTAGGACTGGAACCTAGATCTATAAAATTCTAGAGCAGGTTCTCTCCATTATGCCTAGAGTAAAAAGGAATGCCTACTGTAAAGACCTTGTGGGAGGAAGACAAGTGAACCAAGTAAGAAATATGCTATAATAATTACTACAGGTAGAATATGTGTTAGATACTGTGGAAAAAGAATTTGATGTAGAAGAAAATGGAGAGTGGCAGAAGGTAGCATTAGACAAATTAAAAGGAGTCAGATGGGCAGAGATGTTACACACAATGATGGAAAACCAACCACTAAAAGATTTTAATGAAGGAATGGCAGGGTAAGACTTCAGAAATATTATCCTGTTCATACAATTCAACATAAAGATAGAACAATGGATTATGAGTGTACCTGAAATTCCTTTATCATATCAAAGGCTATCTTTCTGGGAAATAAGATATTTTCATGAAAAGGGTTTAAATTGTTTTACTACTGGTGTCTCCAATATCATTTTTCTCATAACTTGTCTATGCTATTCTTTACGGTATGGAGATCATTCTTCTCATTAGAAAAGACAAAAAAATAGAACTTGAAAAGTGTTTTTTTTCTGACAAAAGAGTTTATTCTCTTTTGTTTGAACATAGCTTTAGATATCTTTTTATACATCCATCATAATTTTTGGCATTAATTCTAATTAAAAGGGCTAAGAAAGATATCACAAAGCTCTTGAGACAGGCATGAAAGATGAAGCTAGTGGGCTGATAGGGAAGTGAAGGGCATGCAATTATAAAATGCCATGTTATCTTTTGGGAAAGAGTGGGAAATAGATTTGTTCAAAGATAAGCTTCACAGGAACATAATTGAGAAGGTTGCAAATATCTTTTTAGGTCGTATCTAAGAGTTTCAGGAATTATGTACTTAGAAGATGGATTGTGTTATTTTAAAAATGCAGAAGCCATTAAACTAAAAATCTTCTGCACAGTGAAAGATATAATCCTCAAAATGAAATCTCAACCTACACATTGAGAAAAAAACCATCTACCTAATAAGGCATTAATATCCAATATATGTAAGGAACTCATACAACTCAATAGCAAAAAAAAAATGAGCAGTTTGATTTAAAATGGGCATAGGAACTGAATAGATATTTTTCCAAAGAAAACATACAAATGACCAACTGGTCGATGAAAAGATGCTCTCAACATCACTAATCTTCAGGCAAATGCAAAGCAAAACCCCCATGAGATACAACCTCTCACACCTATCAAATGGCTATCATCAAAAACTAAGAGACAGCAAGTGTCAGTAAGGATGTGAAGAAAAGGGAGCACTTGCTCATCGTTGGTGGGAATGTAAATTGGTACAGCCACTATGGGAAACACTATTGATGTTTTTCAAAACATTAAAAATAGAACTACCATATGACCTAACAATCCCATTTTGGAGTATATATTCAAAGGAAATGAAATTTCTCTCTTGAAGAGATATCTGTACTCCCTGTACCTAACAGCATTATTTACAAAAGCCAAGACATAGAAATACTGAAATGCTCATTAGCACATGACTGACAAAATAAGAATATTTGTGGCTAATAAACACACATACTGGAATTTTGTTCAGTCATTAAAAAGAAGCAAATCTTGCCTTTTGCAACATTATGAATGAGTCTTGAGGTTATTATGCTGAGTGAAATAAGTCAGACAAAGATAGACAAATACTGTGTGATTTCACTTAAAGGTTGAATCTAATAAATCCTAACTCATAGAAATGTAGAGTAGAATGGCGGTTGGCAAGGACTGAGGAATGGGAGGAATGTGAAGACGTTAATCAACGAGTAAAAACTTCCAGCCACAAGATAAATAAGTTCTGGAGATCTACTGTACAGTGTGGTGACTATAATTAACAATGCTCTCTAATATACTTGAAAGTTAAGAGAGTAAGTCTTAAATATCATCACAACAACAAACAAAGAAAGGTAATTAGGTATAAAATGAAAGTACTACTAGTCTTTTCCTGTTGGTCATTTCACAATACACATTATCAAAACATCGCATTGCACGTCTTGCATGTGTTGTATGTCGATGATGTTTTGATAGAGCTGGAAACACTGCAGAAGCACTGAAGGCTCTGTGCAGATTCACCTCACCGTAGCTGTTTTCAAGAAGTAGCTGAAGTGTGCTTTGGGAGAGTAAGAGAATTAAAATCAAAGCCCTGTCTTAGCCCACTGAGAATGCTGTAACAGAATACCACAGATTAGCTAGTATATAAATAACAGAAATTTATTTCTCACAGTTCTTGAGGCTGGGAAGTTCATGATCGAGACTCTGGAGGAATTGGTATCTAGTGAGGGCCTGTCCTGGTTCATTATGTCCTCACATGGTGGTGGGGACAAGGGGGCTCTCAGAGGCTTTATTTATAAGAGTATGAATCCCATTTATGTGGCCTCCACCTTCATGACACAATCACCTCCCAAAGGCCTCACATCCTAATATAATAGGGATTAGGTTTCAACAAATAAATATGGTGGGCGGGGCATAAAAATGACTCTATAGCAGGTGCCTGGATGAGTTAGGAGTTTATTACTTAGGTAGGAGATATGTCACTTACGTAGGAGATATGTATGAAAAGCTGGACTAAGCAGTGACCAAAGGGTATAAAAAGGAGAAAAGTTGGGAAAAGAGAAGTCAATGCTGAGATTTCTCCTCAACAAAACTCAAAGGGTGGCCAGGCTTGGCACACAGATAGGTCACACCTGAGCTTGAGAAGTTTAGGAGATAATTTTTTTAAATGTTTGATGACATGGCATCAACATGGAATGTTAAACAAGAGACTGCAAATTCATAACTGGTGACCAAGAAAGTACATAAATTTGAGGACAAGAATATCTGGTACTGGTGCCCTAGCTTTTGGTGCTTACAATCTTGTTTTTGACACCATCTTATCCACCCTAATCAATAAAGTTTCCTACATATATGTAGTTTATTTGCTTGGAATTTTAATGGTATAGCCAGTGTGTATGTGCATGCATTTTTCTTGACTAATGTAAAAAATCAGAAATGGAAATAATAAAATTATTGGCTCAAAACTTGCCAAATTACCAGTTTTCATACTGCAGAACTTTCAACACAATACTGACTGAATGGTCTACAGTAAAAAGAATGTATTTTCTTTCACAGTAAAAAATTTCTAACTAACAAATCTTTTTCTACTGCTGTCACTTGACATTTACTTGTGCTCTAAAGATTGCTGCACAGCAGAAAACGCACATAGTTATTGTGACTATATGAAATTAACTTTTTATATCCCCCAAATCACAAAGTCCTACAGATCAAAGCTGAAACTACTGAATAAAAAGTGGAATTTGGACATGGTCATAAAACTAAACTCTTTATAGTTCTTACGGAATTTGAAGCTACTAAAAGTCAGGTGAAATAATTCCCTGCATATAAAAATCTATTGATTTACACTTAAATGAAAACCGAGTATTACTTAGAAAAAGGGGACTTCTAAAAGCAGATGAAAAGAAATTCACTTTAGAACACAGGTCTGGAGTTCTAAAACCGCTTCTGGTCTTTGAAAACACACATCCCCAGAGATTCTTCTGTGACCTAGAATTTATAGACACACTTCATTCCTAGTATCACTACCCCTTACCTTTCTTTTTTATCCTAATTTACAGCATTCGCCAAGACAGATAGAATGAAAGTAATGTAAATAGGCAGCTATGGGCAGATTTTGTTATAAAAATAGAAACTAAGAGCTCGAAGCTGTGTCTGAATTTCGTCTGCTTGGCAGTGATGTGGATGTTCAGACAGGACACACTTTCACTGGAAGGTACGGCTATAAATAAAAATGTTCCCAAAGAGGAAGTGGAAAAATGGCATCTCTTCCTATGTGAACTCACGGGTGAGTTGGATCTTTTCTTCCTCTGTTAAACAGACTTAAGTTGGGTTGCCTAATTTTTAGATGAGAGACATTTAAAGTCCTAGTTATAACCTAGAGCAAAATACCTCACTATTCATCTCCACCAACCCATTTTATACCTACCCAGTCAGAAGAATTTAAAGGGAGCTTAGTTAGTAGTTGGTGAGGAAAAGGATTAGAATCCATTCTGTCCCTTCAAGTTCACACCAAATAAGACAGCTGCCCTGTTCTGTGTTCTAGGACTTGCAGTCTCCTCTGTGGCAATAATCACTGAAACCCACTTTTATTGAGGTAAAAACTGGTTCAGATAAATGATCCGTCAAGCAATTTTTAGGGGCATCCTTGGCTGAAAGAAGTTATGAATCCTAAAAAATGAATAATGATATCACTCTTAAAAGGGGAGAAGGCCATTCTTTTCAATCTGAAACGTATGTTATACATGCAGTTTAAGAACTATAAAGCTGAAAAATGATGGTGTTGACAGAGAAAAGGAGAAGTGGTATCACACGTTAAAACAGCAAAGTAAGAGGATGTGACCAAAAATTCACATTATCTAACTAAGCACCTTAAACAGCCAACTGGTGATGAGGAAGTTGGTTGAGAAACAGTGACCTTGCTTCTGCAACCAGCCTGGGAACTCTAAGTGATCTGAGATAAGCCTCCTACCCTAAAGCAGCCTTCCCAGCCTTTCAGAAGGAACCCCTCCCTTTTTTTAAGATTTTATTTATCTATTTTAAAAGAGAGGGAAAAGGAAAGAGAAAGAGAGGGAGAGAAACATCAATGTGTGGTTGCCTCTCATGCCCCTCCCTCAACTGGGAACCTGGCGGGCAACCTAGGCATGTGCCCTGACTGGGAACTGAACCAGCAACCCTTTGGTTCACAGATCAGCACTCAAGCCACTGATCTGAGCAGGGCCACCCCTCCCTTTTTATAAGTATTAAAACCTTGTATTCATTTTTAATGTAGCATTGTATACAGAGGCATTTCTTCATTTTAGATATATGAAATAACACATCAAATTTGATGTTTCAAACTATGCACGCTACACTCAGATAGTTTGCTTTGTCCTTTTATGAAGGTCTTCAAAAATCTGATAGTCAATAGGTATATCTTTATAGGTGATCAAATGTGTTATTTTAATTAGCTGCTGTGCCTCTGCATATTGCCAGGAAATGTAGATTGGTAGGAAATTGCTCATGGTAGATTCTGGTTGAGGAACCAACCCCACAGACACCAGTTTCCTGCAACACCACTGCCAGAATTGTCTGCTCACCAAAAAACAAATCTGAACTTCCGGCCAAGATGGAGGCATAAGTAGACACACTGTGCCTCCTCACACAACCAAGATAGGGACAACAACAATTTAGAAACAGAATAACAACCAGAACTGACAGAAAATCAAACTGTATGGAAGTCGGACAACCAAGGAGTTAAAATAGACCCATTCATCCAGACCAGTAGGAAGGGCGGAGTCGGGCATCCAGGCAGAGACGGGTCAAGGCACAAAAAGTGGTGACACCAGGTGCATATGGCATCCTGGACATGCAAGACCACAGTGGGAAGACCCTGGGCATGCATGCAGTGGCTGGCAAACCCCAGGTGCAGGGTAGCATACAGCAGACCCAGCAAGGTAGCAATTGTGAAGTAAGGCCCTGTGTGCAACCCAGGGTCCCAGCACCAGGAAATAGAGCCCTGGGGCACTGATTGAAAACACCTGTGGGGGATTGAGGCCCAGGGAGAGGCTCCCAGTCTCACAGGAGAGTTCATTGAAAAGACCCACAGAGTTCTAGAATGTGCACAAGCCCACTTACATGGGAATCAACACCAGAAGGGCCCAGTTTGTTTGGAGGAAGCATCAGAAAGGACTGAAGTCCCACAGAGAGCAGAGCAAACACCATTGCTTCCTCTCGGACCCCACCCCCACATACAGCATCATAACACAGCGACTGGGTTGCTCCGCCCTGGTGAACACCTAAGGCTCCGCCCCTCATATATAACAGGTGCGATAAGACAAAAAAAAAAAAAATAGCCCAAATGGAAGAACAGATCAAAGCTCTACAGCAAATACAACTAAGCGACCAAGAGATAGCCAACCTATCAGATGCACAGTTCAAAGCACTGGTGATTATGGTGCTCACAGAATTGGTTGAATTTGGTCACAAATTAGATGAAAAAATGAGGGCTACGATAAGTTAAATGAAGGAAAATGCACAGGGAACCAATAGTGATGGGAAGAAAACTCAGACTCAAATCAATGGAGTGTATCAGAAGGAAGAAAGAAAGAATCAAACAGAAAAGAATGAAGAAACAAGAATTTAAAAAAATGAGGAGAGGCTTAGGAACCTCCAGGACATCTTTAAACATTCCAACATCCGAATTATAGAGGTACCAGAAGGGGAAGAGGAAGAGCAACAAGTGGAAAACTTATTTGAACAAATAATAAAGGAGAACGTTCCCAATCTGGCAAAGGAAACAGACTTCCAGGAAGTCCAGGAAGCTCAGAGAGTCCCAAACAAGTTGGACCCAAGGAGGAACACACCAAGGCACATCATAATTACATTAGCCAAGGTAAAAATGAAGGAGAGAATCCTAGAAGCAAGAGATAAGGAGACAGTAACCTACAAAGGAGTTCCCAACAGACTGCCAGCTGATTTCTCAAAAGAGACTTTACAGGCAAGAAGGGGCTGGCAAGAAGTATTCCAAGTCATGAAAGGCAAGGACCTACATCCAAGATTGATCTATCCAGCAAAGGTTTCGTTTAGAATGGAAGGGCAGATAAAGTGCTTCTCAGATAAGGTCAAGTTAAAGGAGTTCATCATCACCAAGCCCTTATTTTATGAAATGTTAAAGGGACTTATCTAAGAAAAAGAAGATAAAAAACATGTATAGTAAAAGGACAGCAAACTCACAATTATTAACAACCACACCTAAAACAAATACAAAAAGAAACTAAGCAGACAACTAGAACAGGAACAGAACCACAGAAGTGGAGATCACATGGAGGGTTAGCAACAGGGGAGTGGGAGGAGGAGAGAGAGGGAAAAGGTATGGAGAATAAGTAGCATAGATGGTAGGTAGAAAATAGACAAGAGGAGGGCAAGAATAGTATGAGAAATGTAGAGGCTAAAGAGCTTATGACACATGGACATGAACTAAAGGGGGGAATATGGGTGGGAGAGGGTGTACAGGGTAGAGGGGAATGAAGTGGGGAGTAATGGGACAACTGTAATAGCATAATCAATAAAATATATTTTTAAAAAAACAAATCTGATACCATCACACACCCACAGCTAAAACCCCCATCGACTTCCTGTTGCCTTGGGGATAAATTCCTGACTTGATACAACCTTTCACAGTTAACCCTAATTTGCCATTTTGATGTCACTTCCCATAATCTACATTTCTCTAACAAAATCTGAGATCCACCAAAAATAACCCTTTTTTTCCATTCATAACTTCATCTGTACAGTCTTATTATGTCTACCAGAAATAAAATAGCCCTCTTTGTTTCTTGTGGCAAAGCATATGCTTCCTAAGCACACCCTTGCTCAATGTTCATATTTTCTGCTATGAATTGCACAACTCTTCTAAACAAAATGTGTACCCTGTCCTCTATCCCCACAATGTCTGTCTATAGCATAGTTGAGTTGAAATGGGCCTCCACATTTCCTGACATTCAGAATTTAGTGTCTTCCCTTTCATTCTGTACAAAGCGTTGTGCCAAATACAAAAGGAATACCAGGATGAGAAAGATACAGTGCCTTTCCTTAAGATGCTAAAAGGTGTGTCCATAAATAGCTATTAATTTCAGGCAGGACAAAAATCATCAAAAGATTAATCAGCACATCATTGGGTTCTTAGGTTAATGTAATTACATTACATTGTGGAGATCAGAAAAAAACCTAACAAGACCTTTAACTTGAGGTGAGCCGTGAAATTTAAGGAAAACTTTTTAAGGAGAGCTAGGTTAAGGGAGTAGAGGAAGTGCATTTGGGAAAAGTGGCATCCCCTCATTGGCCTGGTGCTTGGGGCAGTCGGGAAGGCAGGGCCACAGTCTGTGGATGAGGTCGTTCCTTTGACCACATTCATGCATTCCTGTGTGAGGAATTCGTGTCTCATTTTCACAGCAACTAGAAACCTTTAGAGTCTATAAGGCAAGGAAATGTCAGAGCTGGGTCAGAGTCACCCTAAATTCAGTAAAAGGTCCCATGAAACTTTTAGAGATTAGGAAGTTATCAATGCCAACTACACAAAAGCAGAAGAAATAACATGAACACTGATTTACATGGCTTAATTCAAATCCAGTTTATAGCTAAAAACAATGACTGTCCCCAAATAATTCCACTGGCTTCAGCAGACAGGAGATTAAGAAAAAAATTAAAAGTCTATAAATTGTAAGACTTAGCCATTATAATATGGATAAAATAACATATGTGCCTGTTGGAATTAGGATAAACAGAGACGAAGGCTGTTACTACATTATACCAATATAACTGTGTCAGCATGATTACAAAGTAAGTCAAAATACACTAATCTAGCCAACTAACATCAAGTAAGTAAAGCAACAGGTACTGTGATATTTTTGTAATTCAAATGTTTTGTTTTCTTTTCAACAGGTGACCAGAGTTAGGGAGTCTTTTCAAGCTCCTAACGTTGGGAATAGGACAAAATCCAAATTCCTGCTTTAATCATCGCATCATTAAACATTTATATTCAAAATATTATGCAGAAGTTAATATGGTAATTTATTATAATATACTTAAAAGAGTAATTCCCTTCTCAAAAGAGCAAAGTAATAATTTTTAACCTAATGGAGGAAAATATTCATATAGAAAATAAAGATTAAGCAGATAGACTTTATCAGAAAGAAAGAAAGAGAGGAGAGAAAGAGGAAAAAAAGAAGAGAAAAGAAGAGAAGAGAAGAGAAGAGAAGAGAAGAGAAGAGAAGAGAAGAGAAGAGAAGAGAAGAGAAGAGAAGAGAAGAGAGCCAGAAAGCGGTAGGAACATTTCTCAGTAACCAGAAAATATTCTGATTCTGCAAGTCATGAACTGATGATTTTACAGCTAGCTACCCCATAAGATACATTTAGTCATAGAGTTCTGGAAAATAATATATGTGCTGCCGAAGCGAGCACAAGTTCTGGAAAATAATACATTTTTCATTCAATCAATTACACTTCAGTCCTTAACCTATTTTTAACATTAATGACAGCTGCTTATGTTCATGGTAAATCTAGAAATAAACCTAGTTCTATCTCAGCTCTTTTGATTTATAAATATTGGTTTCTGCTAAATACAAGGGAAAATATTTTTTTTAAATCATCAGTGCTAAAGAGGACAAGGTTAAAATTCTATATCCCCACTCACCCCCAATTTCAGGAAGATGTGTTAATTATAACCAGGGGTTAAGCTAGAAAATTTAAAAGTTAACAAAACTTTCGTGATTGTATACCACATTACACCCTCCCCCCACACACACACACACACATATTGAATCTTCTCTGGTTAAGAAGAGAAAAGTAACCATTTATATAGGAATGTGCATCTCTTAAAGGCATAACTAGCAGCCACTGCACACACAAATACCATTAACTTGGGAAAGTCTGCAGAAAGTATCGAAGAATATAGAGGCATTCACACATAGACATATAAAAACCATGTAACTAGACACTGAACCACATACTCAGAAATTTAAAGAAGTCACGCACAACTGAAATGGCCAAACACATCAACTTTAATAGTGCTTCTGTAAAAGATCTTCTTACAACAGTGCTTGCAACATTAGTTGGATCTATTATGCCAAAATCTTAATCAAAACTATTCTCAAGTGGAGTGTTTAATGTGAAATCATGTATGCAGAGCAAGATGACTGAGAACTGAATAAAATGTATTGATGTGTTGTGTACACATTATTTAAGATATGCTGCTATTTTTAATTATAATGTGTGAGAATAACTACAGTCTGATTCTGGTGTTCATGACCTCTTGCCCAAGGTCAAAAGTCAGGGACTTCCCTCAGAATGAGAGAGCATTGTCTCAGTGCGGGCCTCTCCTTTCCATGGTCTGAGCCTGCCTGGAGTCTTCCTGTTGCCTGTTTCTACACCCATCCCTTCCTTGTATTAAACCAATATATTGACTGCATGCTGTTTTATCTGTCTGAATTTGCTCAAAGCCCAATTTTTAAAGTATATGTTTTCTGCCTCTACCACCAATAACTCTTGCTTTCTATTTTTGTTCCCTTTGATACATTATTTTTTTCTGTTTCTAATTACAACCATCAGAAAATCTGTACAATGTTGGAACCACAAGAGGGATGACACTCCTGAGCAACTTCCTTGGAATGCAAGTGTGTTTTGCTAATGTCTTCTGCTGTGACCATCAAAGCAAGGATTCTGTATTTTTTCAGAACTTCAAAATCAGAAAAAAATAATAATAGCTTTTGGAGGTAACCTAGACAATATCTTTCCCATGGTCAAAAAAAATTTTCTTCTCTCATTGTTTTCTGTCTGAAGTCACAGAAGTGGCTGAACTTAAAGCCTATTTCTTAGGATGTGTTTCCATATTTCAAATACACAACCATGTATGGGTTATATATTAACATGATTTCTTTGGAAAATATTTGAAAGTATAGAAACTCCTTGTTAGAAAACATCATTATCAATTCTGTATATGTTACTGAACAACTATTATATACTGAGCAACAATAATGTATAAGTCACTGGGAGGCTATACAAAGAATACAAGATGAGATCTATGTGCACCCTTGTGGAGCTGATCATCTGTTTACAAAGGTAAGAAACAAATTCATGAAAAGATAAACAACATGAAGGCCAAATGAGGGGGTTTCAAACCTTTTATCTACTTGGCACTTTAAAAAGTACTCATATCATTATCATACTTAATTCTTACATGCTAACCTCCACATTAAAAAAGAAAAGACTAAAGTTCAGGGAGGTATAATTAGTTACTCAAAGACATGGTTAATAAACAGCAAAACTGGAATTGTCTGTGAAGTTCCATTGATGCAAGAAATGTCCAATCTGCAAAGAATTTTTACGGGAATTTATTTGAGCCAAACTCATGACATATGCTGGGGAGCAAAAATCTCAAATGTTCTGGAGAAGAACAGTTTTGAACTCCTTTAATGTGTGTGAAATTAAGGATGATTGCATGGAGATGGAAGAAGCAAGGCAGGGACTGGATTACAGGAGAGTTAACAAGAGAGTAGTTCCAGTTTATTTCCAATGTGCGTTAACCTAGACACACAAGAACAATGGTCAGGGCTTGCATAAGGCAAAGATAAACCTTTTACAAAGAAGTTGTGTCTGGGCCATAACTACCCACCATAACCTGCCCAGTTAGGAATTTATGATCAAATTACCCTGTGAACCTCTTTTTTTTTTGTCCACAGTTCTTTCTTTGCTAAATATAAATTTTTTAATACTGTATTCCTCTATCAAGTATCAACTAGTCAGGAAAACAGAGATGATGCCAAGAAATTCCACAGAAGGAATTTGACTTGGGAAAGCGAAGTGCAATTACTGTGTGCACGAGTTTAAAGGTCAAACAGAAAGATGAGGTGTGCAAAGAGTAGGGACAGCCAACACTCCCTTTAGGTCTGAAAGGACCTAGAGTCATGTGATGATGTTACCACAGTCCAGGTAGCGCAGCCCAGGATCACCTGGGGAAAACTGTGTGAGAGATGCCTATAGGGCATAGACCAGGGGAATGCCTGTCCTGGAGCAAGCTAAACCAGAGAAGTCACCACCTGACCCATATGGGTGAGCATGCAGGGGGGAAGGAAAGTAAACAACTGAAATCAAGGAATGAGCACTTAGTAAGTTTACTTCCAAGCAGTGAACCCCATACAACACGAAGGTAATGTGAGAGGGAAAATACAGTGGGGGAGGTTTCACAGAAAGTAACCTCACAGGGTGATCTGATCATAAATTTCTAACTGGGCAGGCCAGGCATATAAATCTCTAGTAAAAGATTTTAAGCCAGCCCTATCCATTGTTTTTCTGCATCTAGGTTAAACATAACTTCTAAATATGCCAAGTAATACCCCTTGAAGAGAGCACTAATCCTCAAGAGAGTACATAAACTTGTTAAATATTCTGTAATCCAACATCAGCCTTGCTTTCTCAAATGTTCCTTATACCCCCTCCTTAACTTCTCTTTTTATTTAATCTATATTTTATTTTTTCCATTACCATTTAGTTCCCTTATGCCCCCTCCCCACCTCAGCAATCACCACACTGTTGCCCGAGTCCATGAGTTCTTTTTCCTCCCTGCCCAATATTTTCACCCCTTCACCTTCTCCCCCACCTGCTTTTCATCTATGAGTCTGTCTCCATTTTCCTTGTAGTTCAATTTATTCATTAGATTCAACATGTGAGTGAAAGCATATGGTATTTGTCTTTCCCTGACTGATTTATTTCACCTAGCATAATGTTCTCCAGGTCCATCCACACTGTCTCAAAGGGTAAAATTTTCTTCTTTTTTTGTGGCCAGATAGTATTCCTTTGTGTGAATGTCTCATAGTTGTTTTATCCACTCATCTACTGATGGACACTTGGGTTGCTTCCATATCTTGGTGATTGTAAATAACACTGCAATGAACATAGGGTTGTTTATGTACTTTTGAATTAGTGTTTTGGGTTCCTTTGAATATATTCCCAGAAGTGGGATAGCTGGGTGAAAAGGCGGATCCATTTTTAATTTATTGAGGTATCTCCATATTGCTTTCCACAGTCTTCATTTCAAATGCATTAAAAAAGCTGAAAAACTGTTACTCTGTAGAGTATTTGAGATCTTGCTCCCTGCCATATGTCATCAGTTTGCCTCTGATAAACTCATAAAAATTGTCTCCAGTTTCTTACAACAACACTGGTATTTTAGAGGCTAAGTCTTTGGATGAAAATGGTCATCCCTTTTCATAGCTGCAAAACACACATAATCTCGGTCCATGCTATAAAATTGTAATTTCTAAATACTATGGATTGGATGATTGATTAGGGCTAATTTGTTAGGCATTGAATCACCTCTGGGTTCCCACTAAGGCCTTTTCAGGAAGTGGCCTTTTCAGGAAGTGTTCTCTGCTGTATTTTCGAGATCATGGCTATGGTGCCCCACTTGTTTTCTCCATGAATACAGTTGTCAGACTTGAGATGGTGGTGGTGCAGTAGCTCTTTCAGCAAAAGTAAGGTCTTCTCCAATGTCAGCAGGCCACACAAGCATATCAGGATTTAGAACTCGCTTCCTACTTCCTCTCATCTTCCAATCTCACTCTAGGGACTCCCATTGGCCTCACATTGAGGGATGCCATTTAACAAGGGAGACTGGGAGACCTTGGCAAAGGCTAGCTGTCTGAGACACAGAACAAGCGGAGAAAGTATGACACATGGATCTGCAAGTGAACAGGCAAATACATCACTGGCCCAATTTCCTTGGAATTGAAATAAAATTGGGGCCATTGGAGTTTAGAGAAAGAAAAGGTCATTTTGTGCTAAGATAATCATGAATAATTTTAAGGTAAAGGTGATCTTTGAAGTAGGTCTTGAATAGCATTTTGTAAACATGGAAAGAGGGGAAGATAGGGCTAGAAAAGTAAAAGCAATAAAAGTTACAGAGTCCAAGAAAAAAATCTGAAGATAGTGACTTAGGAGAGTGGCAGAAATGTTGGGAGCTACTGGTAAAGGACATTGAGATACTGGGGAGAGATTCAAAATATAAATCAAGGTGCAGATTTTAAACCCAACCAATGTACAAAAGCAATAGCAGAAAATTGGAAATCTAAAAATAGAATGAAACAAAAGTGTAAAACCCAAGCAAATAAGTCCAATAAAAAAATTGAATTGCTGGTCAATTTATTCACACTGTAACCAAACACAGGTCCAGCTGCCTGCCACTTCAAAACCCAGTACTCAAGAGACAAGTGCTGAAGCAAAAGAAAAATGATTTATTTTCAGGTGCTGGCCACCTGGAAGATGGGGGACTCGTGTACCAAAGTCCATCTCCACATCTCAGTGCAGGCAGAGGTTTTCTGTAACAAGAGAGAGGGAAAGTAGAGCGAAGAGACCAAGGGAGAGGGGTGAAAAGTTCTCGACGTGCAGAAGAGCACAGTCCATTCCAATAAGGCAAGTGATGATCTTGTGTGTGTCATCCTGGTTTAGTCATCCTGGCTTCTCGTCATCTTGGCTTTATATCATCCTGGCTACTCATCATCCTAGCTCCACAGTTTAAGGTCAGCAAATCTCCTGGAGCTGGGATGCCTGAAGGTTGGAGTCTGTGTTTTTTGAAGTTAGTTCCTAAGATTCTTATAAAACATGCTGTTTATCTACAAGCTACATGTTAGAGTCAGCATTTTCAGAAACAATGTCAAAGGAATGATAGGTGGGTTACAATTCTGCATTGCTGCAACATCTCCTGGATCTATCCACTTGTTCCTGTCCCCACAGCTGAGCCCCTAATCCAAACCACCATTATTCAGCACTTAAGCAGCTGTATTATATTTCTAATCTCCCCACTACTCCTTTTATATGCCACCTATATTTTATTCCACAGAGCAGCCAACATTATCTTTTAAAATTTCATCTAAGTTTGGTCATTTTTCTGCTTAAAATGCTTCACCACTTCCCTACTGCATTTAAGACAAGAAACTTGAACATGCCCTACCATGCTTCCTATGATGTGATCCCACCTCTTCCCACGTTGTCTGCACTATACTTTCTCCTGTTCTTTATACTCCAACCACACACAATTCTGTTGAAAAATTCATGCCAGGTGGCCATGAAAGAGGAACTGTGTAAGTCCTTAACACAATTACCATGAAGGATGGCAACAGACAACTGCCGTTGGCTGGGTTTCCATACGCTCACACCCTGGTGATGGTCACAGGCAACACAGGGTACTCCTTGGTTCTGACTCGATTCTCTCAAGGGTCCCCAGGTGTCTGCATACCCAAGAACCCACTGACCCCAAAGCCAAATCCCAATGAATTTGCCTTCCTGCCTCCTGGACACTGTTGCCCAGTCTCCTAGAAAGTAAGACTCTTGAGATCATCTCTATTCTTTTCCAATCCATTGTTATGACATGCAGTCTATATACCGCCTCCTTCAGTGATCTTCTCTTTTGATTCTCAAGAGTATTTCTTCTTTCAGCAAAATCTGGTTGTTACAGATGTTGACTAATTGTTTCAGGCTTAAGTCAGACAGGGGAAGTAAGGCAGCCAAAAGATGAGGAGACTTCTCACAGAATGAGGATTCAGGCTATGTCAAAGCCAAGGAGTGAGGGTCCATCACCCCTTTTCTGTAGCCCCCAAGTCCTTCCCTGGGGTCCCCCATGATCATGCCTGTCTTAGGTCATCCCTCCCTTGAGGAATCTTACCTGTCATTGGATCAAGCTTTGGGGGCCAGGCAGGGTGAAGTAAAAGGAGTAGAGGTGGCTCCCCTTCCAGGAAGATAAGCTTTGTCTCCTTAGTGGCTTATGGTCCAAACGTCACTCACTCAGCCTTAGCCATGGCAGGGTTACAGCTCCTGAAACCAGGCAGGGCAGTTCCCAACACGTGGGATTGTTTTGACAGTCACACACACACAAACAAAAACATGAAAACATGTAAGTGAAGTCTTACCTTAGGCAGGGGTTTGACTCCTAAAGACCAAGGTAAAATTTCCAAAAGACTAAAATCGTCATATAAGGTTTTGCACCTAAAATCCTGTGCCATCATTCTTAGGTACACTAAATGTTGTGAACCACTGAGCTAGAGGGAAAGAAGAAACAAAAAAAAATCTATGTACAGATTTTCAGGCACTCAACCCATTTATACTTAATAAAATGGTCAAGCCCCAGAGAATGATTTGAAAATGGGAGGAAAGTTTTAAGTGTATTCTTTTGCCTACCAGATTTAGTCCACTTGGATTGAGAGTACGTCATGATGGTATTAATAGATTGGGAAGGGGGGACATTAAAGAAAATATTAACACAGTCCCTTAACTTCTATTGTGGCCTCAGATATCAGAGAGACATCACTGCAAAGCCTTAAAGCAGTGTGCCATAGCAGCCAGCTCACACAGCATCAGTGCTGACATGGACCCCAGCAACAGAATTTACATCAAACCCCATCAGAAGATATTTACACTCCTCTGGGAAAAGCCAAATCAAGGCCTTCTGCCCACAGATGCTGCTGTCAAGATCTGGTCCTCTCACCCTGGGCTACATCTCAGACTATGTGAAGACATTGATTGGCCCCAACCATTTAACTACTTTCTAGTCTTAAGATCTAATTTTCTTTTAGATTTAGACACCAATAACTCACTTCTCACTTCAGTGGCAGAACAATGGTGACAGCCCATAGGAGCCCCTAACAGTGTAGACACAGCTGGCAGGAATTTTCCTGTAATCACAACCACCCGATGCATAAGACCTATGGAATTTTCTGGTGCCTTTTATCTGGAATATTTTGGATAAGTGTGGGAGTACTAGAGGTAAAACCTTTATAGAAATTGTTTTTCAAAGCACTGGCCAGAGCTTTCAACACTAGAAATACCTCTTTCTGTATCAGTGGGAAAACATGGAAATGCATGGCATACCTTTAGTGATCACTGACCTTCTGTTGTGCTATGTAAACTGATATCCATGACGTACAAATTAGTGATTTCACTTTACCTTAAGTAGCATTAAATCCTGCTTACTGCAGATCTGCTGGCCATTAGGAATAAGATTCCCCCAAATTTCCTAAATTTTAACTTAGCCAGTACAAGAAGGATATGAGCTCTGAATAACAAGAAATACTAGCTACACATTCCCAGAAATAAATGGCTAAGGGTTTAGGGATAGGGACAAGGGGGACAGATGTTGTTATAAAAGGTAAAAAAAAATCTTTGTGACAATGGAACTCTTCTGAGTCTTGTCACTGTGGCTCCACAAATCTACATGTGTTATAAAATTACATGGAATTTTATATACACAAAACTGAGTACTTGTGTAACTAGTTAAAACTGAATGAATTCTTTGGATTGAACTAATCTCAATTTCCTAATTTTGTAATTGTCTGTAATACACAAGATATTACCATGAAGGAAGCTGAAAGAAAAAAATACATGGTCACTTAAATTTAAATCCTAAACGTGTTTATTTTTGTGAAGTAGTGGTCATAGATTACCATATTCAGATTAATTTCTACAATACCAGAAATTAAATGAACAGCCTTTTTGTTACGTCAGCAGAAAAGCATTAGAATTTACCTCTTCTCACTTTTTACATAAAGGCATATTATAAAAAGATTACTCTGATTGATTTATAAGCCTTGAACTTTGTGTGTGAGTGATTTTTGGTCCATCGATACCCTCTACCAGTTGTTTTCACAGTGAAGTTTCTGGACCGCCAGTATTAGGAAGGATGGGGGAGCTGTGCTTTAGCAACAAACCCTCCAGGTGCTTTCCATGCACATTAAGGTTTGAGAACCACTGCTACCCACCACTATTGCTATAAGGCATCTGGCAAACATTCGCATTTCAAGAGAAAGCACGCAAAAAAATGCAAATTTTTAATCTTTGGTGAAGCGTCCTCTCTGTCACACTTCCCTCCACAACACATGAACTCCTGATGCTCCTTGAAGACCTCAGCCCATTGTGCCGGGTCATAGAACTTGCTATTCTTGAGCTATTTCTAAAGGCTCCTTCAAGAATATTGAGTGTAAACAAAGTTTCTTTCCCTGACTTCCAATTCTGTCCAATTAATGTCGGAAAAATTGGCGTCTTGATGATTGGAGGTTCTTCCCACACACTTTTCACATATCCTTATTTAACTCTAGAAGTTCAAAGAAAAGCTGATGATTGGCAAGATTCATAAAATACTCTGATGATTCAAATCAAATAAATAACCCCAAAGTCATTTCTATGTATCCTAGAGGCAAGCACATAATTCTTTATCTGTTTATTTTATCGACAGTAGGGTTTTTCCTAATTATACTCTTCTTAAGAAGATATCGCCGAGAGTTCACAGTGCCAGGAAGGTTATAATTAGCCTGGAGCATTCTGAGTACTGTTAACAAGAAAAGATGGTCTTAAAGTTAGTTACAATTAACCCCCAAAATATATTCCTATGTTTTCATCCAGCCAGTGTCCTACAAGGGGGATTCACCTAGCTATTGGTTCCAATAGTCTTTAGTGTTTGTGCCAGATGTGTGACTCTTCTCTGCAGATGCCACCTAAATTGATGTATCTTGCTTGGATAAATTGAATGTTTTTTACATTCTCTGACTAGATAATCATACTGCATTGTCCCAGATGCTTTGAAGTTAATTACTTAAAATCCAATATACTTAGAATGGTAAAATAGAAGCCTTAAAATTAGGACTTCCAGAAAATAAATGAAATAAGCACAGCTGTGACCCCAGACCCACACCTGTCATTGCTAATATTCAAACAAGACATAAAATTCTTGTCTCAGGAATCTTATGATCTAATGGGAAAGATCAGAGATGGATTTATCCTGAAGCTCAGGCAGCAAAATGTCAAGGCCCCTCATTTGTATGGTTCTTACAAAGAGATCTTGTACCCAACTTTGAGCTCATGATTTCAAATTATTTTCTTTAAATGAACTACTAAAACTGTGTAAGCTTTAGACCCCCACAACACTCAGATTCACCCCTGTATTACACAGACTGCGAGTGAGTAAACATATAAGCAAGATAATTTCAAGTGCCATGCAGAAACTAGAAGCTGACTTGATGGAGAGTGACAAGACTACTTAAAACTGGGAGATCAGAAAAGCTCTCAGGAGCTAAGACCTAGATGAAAATGCCTTAGAGGGATTTGCAAGAGGGATGACTAAAAGTTTTTTAGCATTACTTCTCATTGAGTTTATTTTCATACTTACTGTGTATTAGATAAAAACTTATTCCTGCAGTAGATTGATGTTAAATTTGGAGAGATTAATAACTTTGCAGAAGTTAAGCCCTGCTCATATTGTGTTTTTCACAGATAGGTTCAGTAAAACTCCTTTGTGGCTTGCAGATTTTATTATCAATACATTAGTGCTTGTTCTAGGTATTTTTACTCTACTATCTCATGACTCTTCTCCTAGAAATATTTGGATACTTAAAAACCAATATAGATAGATAGACTAGAGATGATAGGTAGATGAATAGATAGATGATAGATAGGTAAGAGGAGAGAAAAAGAAAGAGGAGAGGAGAATATTTCAGCAAGCCTTGTAAACTAAATTATTCAGAATTAAGTCATAATGTGTGTATTTGTATGTATATATATGTCAAGTTCTGACTTTATCACTGTTTTCATTATCCCTACATCGTGCATCAAATAATTACTTTTCAATCAATGAACCACACATAGGACAAACTATATCTGATGGTGGTTCCACAAGATTATAGTGGGGCTGAAATATTCCCCTTGCCTAGTGACTGTAGCCATCATAACATCATAGCACAATACATTTCTCATGTGTTTGTAGTGATACTGGCATAAACAAACCTACTGTGATGCCATGTCTATAAAAGTATAACAGGTACAATTACAGTAGTAGGCTATATCATCTGGGTTTGTGAAAACCTCTGATGTTTGCACAACAGCAAAACTGCCTAATGAGGCATTTCTCAGAACATATCCCTATTGTTATTCATATGACTGTATGGTCTAATATATGGAGAAATAAACAAAAAATGCATTAAAAGTAAAAGGTGGAATTAATGTTCATGTAATCTGTAAATAGCTTTTATGTCTTATGTAAATGGGATAATTAGGAAGTAGGGGGTGGTTAGGTTCTAAACACCATTTTTCAGCTTATGTAGCAAGATAAAAATATTAATCATGGTAATTTATATTTACTCACCTAGTAGCTTCTTTGTATCTTTTCATTCTAAAATTAGAGACATATAATGATGTCTTGGGTGATGAATGTTAACTAGATTTATTATGGTGATCATTTTGGAATATATGCAAATACTGAATCATTGTGTTGTACTCCTGAAACTAATATAATGTTGCATGTCAATCAAAACTCAATTTCTAAAAAAATATTAGGTACACTTTCCTGTAAGTTTTATAAGTTAGTAGTCTCTTTTCACTATAATGCTTTTTTTTCTGTGTAAAACTCTTATACTACCACGACATGCTTCTTCTGAGTTCTGAGTCCACAGTAAGCATTTATAAAGTCACCTAATGTTAACATCCAAATTGTCAGGTTCAAGCCAAGATCTATTTGAAACATATCTATGTTGCTGTGTTAGAATTAATTAAGTAAGAGCAGGGTCTCTAAGAGATATTTATACACTCAAGTTCACAGCATCATTAGTCACAATGGGCAAAAGTGAAAGCAACTCAACTATCAACTGACAGATGAATGGAAAAGCAAATTTAGATTATACATTCAAGGTAATATTATTCAGGCTTAAAAGGGGAGGAATTTCGGGCATGTTACAACATGGATGAACACAGAGAATATCATATTAACTGAAATAAGTTAATTATAAAAAGACAAATGGTGTATGATTCCATTTGTATGAGTTTCCTCAAGTAGTCAAATTCTTAAAGAAACAAAGTAGAAAGATGACTTTCAGAGGATAAGGGGACTGGAAAATAGAAGGTTATTATTGAATGAGTACAGTGCTTCAGCTTTGCAGGATAAGGAAAGTTCTAGAAATTGGTTGCAGGATCATGTGAATTGACTGAACACTTAAAAATGTTACAATGGTTATGTGTATCTTACCATAAATAATTTTTTTTTAATTTTTTAAAGGTAAAAAATATTTAGTGTCACCTGGAGTCATTTGCAGCCAAATTTCCATCATGGAAATGATGACATTGCCCAAGGAGATGAAATAATGTGACTGGAACAAATATGGACCCCTGAGTCACTAATGACGCAGAGCACAACTTTTCACCTATGTTGAATACTTAATTTAGTCTATTATATGGGAGATAAATAAATGTGAATCATCAAATTATACTATATAGAAAGAACTCTCCTTACTTCAGTTTTAGTCCCAGGTTTGCTACTGCCTGACTGAATAATCTCAGACAAGTTGCCATTTTCTAAATTCAAAAATGAGAACATTTACTAGATCTGAGATTTAATAATGGTGCTTCACAGTATTTGAATTCTCACATTCTAAAAATTATTTCAGAGGACAGTTTCAATTGAAGAAGAAAGAATAGGTGTTAAGGGAGGGAAAAGGCATAAGAATTATCAGGCTGTTGGTTCACAGACCCCTCACTTACTCTCACATCAGCCAGTGCAACTCTCTAATTTACTTATTAAGCATCCAAGGAGAATTTGAACAAAGAATTCTGCAATTAAAAACATTTATCAAAAACTACTAAACTCTAAGACCTCTAAGACATTTACTTTCTGTAATTCAGTGCTTGCAGGAGTTAAAAGTTGTTTCTCAGTAGTGATGGATTTTTCTCTGAAACATCTGTGCTCTTTTTCTCATTTGTCCATTGCAATTGGTGGCACGTACCTGATAAGTGATCTAAATTATAGAATCCATGATTACAAACTGTAATATCTTTGTGCAAGTTAACTAGGTTATCCACAGATCTAAGATATGATCTTGACCTCATTAATATGGTACTTGAGTCATCTTAGCTTTAAAAAGTAAGAAATTGTTTGTTTTTTAAAGATTTTATCTATTTATTTTTAAAGAAAGGGGAAGGGAGGGAGAGAGAAAGGGAAAGAAACATCAATGTGTGGTTGCCTCTCATGTGCCCTTCACTGGACACCTGGCCTGCAACCCAGGTCTGTGCCCTGACTGGGAATCAAACCAGCGACCCTTTGGTACACAGCCCGCACTCAATACACTGAGCCAGGGCTGTAAGAAATATTTTGATGTATTAAGTGAGTTCCTCAATATCTGTTTGGTGTCTTTAATGTTTATTTTGGAAGCATCCTAAAGGAGTAATAAAACTAATTGTTCTATCATATATTGACGTATTTTTAAGATTATATTCATTTATTTTTAGGGAGAGGGGGAGGGAGGGAGAAAGAGAGAATGAGAAATATTGATGTGTGAGAGAAACACACCCCTAGCCGGGAGACCTAGCTCACAACCCAGGCATGTGCCCCACATGAAATCAAACCAGGGACCTTTCAGTTGGCAGGACAATGCCCAATCCACTGAGTCACACCAGTCAGGATAATATATTTTTTACTCAATACTCTAACCTCTGATTCTTGTAATGGTGTCCATTGTATGTCATTCTGCCATATTGGCAAAGTCTTTTCTTTGACACATTGACAATTAAAATCTGATCAATTTGAATAACCAAGATTACTTTCAAGAGATAACATTTCTTAATGTCCAGATTTCACTCCTCTTGATTATACAACATAACACTCATAAACTTATGTCTAAGACTCAATCTTTAAACTCAAAGAAGTAGGTAATCTTACTTTCAACAATTTCTCAATATTCACTCTAAATGTAGACATGCTCAATTATCTTTCAATAAGCTCATTTTAAAAAATCTAAACTAACATTGACAGCAAAATTCAATCAAAAATGGCAGCTTAAATTCCCCAAACACTCTTAGTTAATGCCGTAAGATTTAATCCCTAATAATACACTATTCTGAATCAAAGCACTATTATTAAAAAATCATAGTTAAAATACTTTCGGTGAGACAAAAGTAGGTTTACGGTTGTTAATATGGAAAGTAATACAATAATTAATAAATAATAATACAAGAATAAACTCTTGTGTTTCACATACTCACAACTGTAAATCTACTTTTGCCACACCCTGTACAAAATATAATAGTGTTCATTTACTTCGCAAATTTTTATCATGGAATTTCATGATCTTTAAGACTTTGAAAACGAATTGTCAGTTGTCATAAATTTCAGACAAATATCAGAAGGTCTATCACAGCACACTAATTTCGAGTTTCATTTTTCTCGGAGTATGTTCAGCCTGGAGGCCGCAGCTTTGGCATAGGTTCAACATCTCAGGAAGGTCAAGGTTGTTGTCTCTAGAACTGAAGGCACTTCCATGCTGGGCGAAAGAAGGATAAACCACTCCAGGTACCATATGCACGCTCAAGAGAGAGAGTACCAAGCTTTCTCTTTATGAAAAGTTATCAAATGACCATCACAACATGATCAAAAGCACAGACAGCGGGGGGAGATTTAAGTTTCTGCATTTCCTCTTTGTCCAGCATGTTCTCCTACAACCGGATAAAATAACTGCTAGTGAATCAAGAAGTTTTGGTTTGGTTTGGTTTGGTTTGGTTTGGTTTGGTTTGGTTTGGTTTGGTTTGGTTTGGAGAGCTATGTCATACTGCATATGTTTCCCGTAGTTACTACCATGAAATGTAAACTTGCACAAACCGGGTAGCCACACAATTCTCAGAAACCACAAGGTTCCCAGCCATCCCTGAGCTGCAGGCCTCAGTGCTTGCCCCTCCTCCAAGGCATGGGTGGCTTTTCCTCTGATGGGATTAGGAGTCAGGTGACTAAAGAAATCCCAGGAGATTATCTGACTGGGTGTGTCCCATCACCTGAGCCCTATATAAGAGAATGGGCCTCCCTCAAATTCCACAGATCGCAGATAACCAGAGGAGTAATCCGGAGGCTGGTTCTTCCCTGCAATTTTGAAGAAGGAAGGACTCGGACCACACCGAGATTTCTGACCTACAGACTGCAACCAGTAAATCAGTGGGGATGTCTGTGGGCACTGGCTAGAAATTGATAGAAAACAAACAGCAAACCTGACCCTAGCACTTTTCAGCATTCCCATTGCAGGTCTCTGCTCAGACTTCCCAGCACCAGGCCCTGTATCTTCCAGCGCTGGGATGAGTAAGGCCGGCTCTTCCCCCAGCACCAAAGCTGAGGACACAGGCGTGTGCCATCAGCGTGCCCCGGGACCAGCGACACCCGCAGAATCCCGGCGCACCTATCTGAGGAACTGCAGAAAGCCTCTGACCACCAATGCGGGATCAGGCGTTAGGAAGACTCGGACCCGCGGGCAGGTGAGAGGAGAGTCCCAGTCGTCTCCTCCCACCGCCAAGGGACTAAAAAGAGACGCCATGGAGAAAGAGAGAAAACGCGAGGCGGACGAAGATGACGTTCAAAAGGTGCAACTCCTGCTGTCTTTGTCGGAGGAGCAGCTGAACCGCTATGAAATGTATCGCAGGTCAGCCTTTCCCAGGAAGACGGTGAAACATCTGATCCAGACAGCTGCCGGCACCTCAGTGTCGCCGAGTGTGGTCATTGCCGTGGCTGGACTGGCCAAGGTCTTCGTCGGGGAGGTGGTGGAAGAGGCCCTGGACGTGTGCAAGAGGTGGGGGGAAACAACCCCGCTGCAACCCAAGCATCTCAGGGAGGCCGTGCGCAGGTTGAGCTCCAAGGGAAAGGTCCCCAACACCAAGCCCAGAAACCTCTTGTTCTAGGCCAAGGCCCGCAAGGGCCTGTTGCCGACGGAGCAAGAGCGGTTGTGGACTTCCTGCGTCTGAGACTCTGGGCAATGCCACTTCTCTATCTCAGGTCATCAAGAATTCACCCAGAACAGATGCTTAACTCAAAACTCCAATATTGGTTGCAACGATATGAAGGCATTCAGCCTCGGCTAACTAGGGAGCACCTTTTAGGGTGCCTGAGGCATTTAACTCGGGTTAGCTAGATGAAGAACAGTGCAAGGAAGAAACCTGGCATCCTCAGGGAGGGAACTGCTTGGAAAGAGGAAAAAATCCTTCCAAGGTTGCTGTGACGTTCCTCTTTGGAGCTGGGAGTGGCTATGACTTCGGAGGCTTCTTCCCTGTGCTTTTAGGGAGATGCAACAACCAGCTTTCCTGGGTGATTCTCTACCCTGAATGCAAGGGGGTAGCAGAAGTGAAAACGTTTGTCCTTGTAAATAGTTAAGTTTATCCTGTGTTTTTATTTGAGTGACCAACCATTAAACTGTTTAAACTTGCAAAAATAAAAATAAAATCACAAAGCCTTTTTGTCTCAGAAATGGCTGTTTTCATTTTCCTTCCCACAAGTGGGAATACAAGAGTTATACAAGTGTTTTGTGTCAGAGGGTGATCTTTGACCTGCTTGGAGAGCTAACACAGCCTCGGGCCTCCTAAGACACTGGAGACAAAACCAAATCCCCCCAAACACTTGTATAACAGATATTGTATTTTCATTATACGTGCAGTTTGTAATATTTGTCATACTGTGTGATAGGCCAGTGTTTCTGTAAGCACCAGAATTTATTTCAAAACAGTCTGAAAATACACTTGTTTTGCCAATTTACCCAGAATCCCTAGAACCTCAACACCTGAGTCAATTACTGAGTAACAGAAGTTGTCAATATGAACTAAACAGGCTTATCAAGAGTTGCAACTTACGCTAATTTTTACTTGTACATGTATTGTAGTATAGAACTCTTCATTACGAAAGTCTGAGATTTGTTTTCAAATGGTCTTCACTGTTCACAGCACAACTCTGATGCCCACAGTGCTGTATGAGTCTGTTTAACTTGGCCACGTGGCCTCTGAAACACCCAGTACAGGCAAAAGAATATAATAAGCCCCACTGTGCAGTTCTAACACTAAAAGGACCGTATCTTCCATTTTTCTTGCCCTGAAGCCAAAACTAACCTCACACAAAATATTTTATTTCTCCTCACATTTCCTCTTTGCCTTTATATGGGGACCCATCATAGAAAGAATCTATCATTATTCTGGTGTTTTGTTTACAGTAAGTTCTGAGACTATGGCAGGAATAATCTAGTTCTATTTAATACCATGATATTCCATTACACTCATTTACCAACCAGCTTCCTATATCAGTGGCTATAATGAGCTAGACCAGGAAGCAAAGAGAGATGGAGGTCACAGCTCCTTGGAGGAGCCGGTGGAACTGAGAGGACTGCCTCAGGAAATAAAGTGATTGAGCCTGAAACAAGTAAGATGCAAGGGATTCGACTTCTCCCAACCTTTGTATTGCTCGCAGCTCCCTCTCTCCTGGGGGTCAGTGAAGAAGATTTGGAAGGTATTTTCTGGATAAATAAC
This sequence comes from Tonatia bakeri, assembly GCA_004024845.1. Lineage (NCBI taxonomy): Eukaryota > Metazoa > Chordata > Mammalia > Chiroptera > Phyllostomidae > Tonatia > Tonatia bakeri. The sequence continues at coordinate 131,767 of PVIA01004105.1, forward strand.
AGCATGCCTGTGGCTTCTGAACCATGGACAGAAAGAGAGCCTAGCCCAAGCTGGTGGAAGGGGGGAACAGCATTTGGCCTAAAGCAGTGATGGTGTCCATTGGACACACAGCTGAAAGCTCTTATGGCCACCTGTAGGACTTACTGCTTTTAGTGGGGTCTGAGTATGACTCAACCACTGATTGCTGAAGCAAGTTCCATTAAGGTCTCAGAGGTCAGATCAGGAATGGGGCTTCAGAATTGTCCTCTCAGATAGGAACAATGGAATGGCTGAAAAGGTTCAACATCTTGATTTATTCCAAGACTTTTTACTGTATAATATCAAATATCCAAGGTTCTCATAAAGGAAATCTCTATGTAATCTGTTACCATGTCAAGAGAAATCTCTGAAAGCTCTCATGAACGGTTTGTTGTGTGCCATTAACAATGTAGATGTCCCCTGGAGCTTCACTACCATTCTAAACTGCATCCGACAATATATGAATGGAGACTTCCTAGAAAAACGTGGTCTCCAATTGGGGTTTTTGGTGAAATGATGCATAACAAAGAAAATAAACTTGACTGTGTATTTTTCAGTACCTTAGTATCACTCTGGGATAAGATCAATGCTTACCACCACCTCCTAAAAAAAGGTATCAGTATACGTCCACACAAAATTTATCTCATCTAGTTCTGCTGTACCAGGGGCATATTATCTAAGGAATAGGTTTCAAACATACAGAGATCTGTGGCAACTAAACATAAAATGTACACAAAGTAGACAAGTTTAAACAATCAATGGATAGGTTTATGTTTTCTATGAAGGAGAGCAAAATCAGGGGGCTAAGCTAGATAATCACATATAATGAAGCAGGGGAAAGGCTTTCCTAAAGTGAACTAAATACTGATCATATGTCATAGTGTTGTAAGTTACCTGAATACTGGAGAAACCTTATAAAATTCCATGTTAGTATCAATTTATAAACAAAGGAAAACAGTAGCGTAGGTAACCCTCAAAAATTATAGATTTGGGGGAAAATAGGAAAGATACACAATGGATAACTTATCTTTCATTAACTCAAGAGTCATCACTCTGCCTTGGAGGCAAAAAGGAGTAAGAAAGTTCCTTGCTGTTCCAGATTTCTCACCCCACTCCTCCCGCAGACATTTCTTTGACTTACACTGTGTATCTTTACTCGCTGTATTTTCTGTCACTCCCTTGAAGCAAGAACCAGATATTGCCTTTCAGAAACTGTCCTCTATCTACTGTCTGGAAAATGGTAGAAAAGATAGAGGGTGAGCATCAAGATCAGCCATTATAATTTAAAAAATGACACATGTATTTGCTAAGGGCAAAGACTATAGACTCCAAACACACAAAGCAAATACATGCTCAAAACTAAGCACAAAAATTGAACCTTCACTATCATTATGAGAAATTATGAGTCAGAAACCAAGGAAAAGAGCCACAACAGGTTTTGCTGTAGCTCTGTATGTACCTATGATTTCAGTTGCAGTTTAACAGTGACAGCCGAAGCAACAAAGGAATAAGTAAAAATATGAGACATGAGTTAAATTACAGTGATGAGAGAAATAGAATCTAGATTTCTCTTCCTGACTTGGAAATTCCTTTTTATTTTGATTTAGTGAGCATTCTGCACCTCCAACTTTAACATTTCCTTAAATGCACCAAACCCATTGACCATGTAATCTTTTCCTTCATTTGTACTGGTCCCTTTGCCTGGAACTCCTTCTTCCCTTGCTTCTAAAGCAGGGGTGTCAAACTCATTTTCACCGGGGGCCACATCAGCCTCACAGTTGCCTTCAGAGGGCTGAATGTAATTTCAATTCCTTAACAGTTAAAGAGTAGTCGCATTTATACAATCCTAAAATTATTTCGGCCCTTTGAAAGCAACCATTCCAACAAATGGTTCATTTGTGGAAGCCTGGCCAACACCTGACTTTCCTAGAAGGGCTTCCTGACTCCAGTATCATTTTGTCTTCCTATAGCAGGCCATCTCTAGCCGTGAGTTGGCACTGGATTATATTCTGCCTTGTTCTTTCCATCATTGGTTTTTATGTCCCACATTATACTGAAACCCCTCCTCAAGCTTGGAGCCAAGGCATTCTCTAGCACAACAGCAAACAGTGAGCATTGTAAACTGCCATGATTTTTTGATGGTAAAAATGCAACCTTTTTTTTTGCCCAGGGATTCGGATTGCTAAAGAGTTAATGCATTAAATTTAGGATTTCCCATTTCCCAGATTCTGTAAAGATAAAACGTTGCACCAGGAGTATGACTCTTACCAAGATATGCATCCATTCCTGTCTACCAAAGTATATGAAAATCACAGGGATAAACACAGACAAAAAGATCATTTTTCCCATGAACAAAGCTTGAGAACAACCACATGCCTAGAATTTTGTAGGTATTATCTACTCTGGAAGCAGAAAGAGAATATGTAAAATTCATACTCAATATCCTACACCGTTTAATTATAACATTAAGTTTTAAACTGATTTATATTCTAAGTAACTTGTGTCATTACTTCACTAATTGTAAATTTATTCCTACAAAATCCAGAATTGTATGTTCTGACTAAATAACTTAGTAGTACTTCTCATATAAAAACAGTAGTCCCTACTTGAATCAAATAATTGAACCCAAATTTTTCTTCATTTGTTTTCTTCACTTTTATAGTATTGGCCTCTAATCAATATTACATTAAGTAGTAATGGACCTATATTATAGCCCTGGCTGGTGTGGCTCAGTGAACTGAGTGCCAGTCTGAGAACCAAAAGGTCGCTGGTTCGATTCCCAGTCACGGTATGTGCCTGGGTTGCAGGCCTGGTCCTTAGTTGGGGGTATGTGTTTCTCTCCCTTGCTTTCCCCTTCCCTTCCCGTCTCCCTAAAAATAAATAGGTAAATAAATATTTTTAAAAAATAAATAAACCCCTGTGTAAACAAAGGGGTTCTTTCAAAGGCCTACCTTTTAGTACTTTAAAGTAAAATTGGTCAAATATTTGGCACTTCTTTGGCTTTCCCTCTGGAATCTCAATGAACACTGATCACTACAGCAAGCTCTAGTGTCTGTCTGACAATATGTATGAAACAAAAGTTCGTGTAATATTAAAATTGCTGAGTATGTCAATTATAAATTTAAGAGTAATCTAATCACTTAAATTATTGGAACTTTGAACAATAGAATCAACAATAAAAATAATAGTCCTCGAAAATAGTGTTTAATTTGAATTTATAATGGTCAATTACAATATTCAAAGTTCTGAGCATTTAACTAAAAATTATACTTCACTAACATGAAGGGGAGATGGAGATGATAGAACTTCCCCTGTGAAATTCAAGCTTAATTCAGAATCTTTACTTCCCTCCTCCAGCAAGACGTATTTACGCCAGAGCCTTTCTAAGGCACACAGGGTGCCCGTTTTCAACCTCCAGGATGCTCACTATGATCATGTAGGCAGATTCTGAGCAGAACAGAATTCAAGTCAGGGGGTAAGAACCATCCATGAGTGGAAAATAAGCCCCTGGAGGTGGGGAAACGACAAGGGACATACAAGGTTTTATAGAGACTGCACAATTATTTCTCATTATCTCTAACAAGAGTCTGGATCTGTCTTAGAATTTTTTTTAACTTTTTTTCTCTTAAAAACAATGTGGTTCTTTATCTGCAGGCTAGAGAAAGGCCTAAATCAATGGTCTCTAAAATGGGTGGAATTGGAGGTCATATACCCTAGGAGGTAGACAAGTTAATCAATTGTTATGTGAAGGGAAAAATGTTAAAACTTCAATTTATGTTTATTTTTATGTAAAAAAATAAACATTTACTAATATTGATACACAAAATGACTCACACATGAACAAAGACTATAAAAAAGTATATTTATGTAGGGTTATTCAAAAATGTTTTAATGATGAGATACACGCAATGTTCTACTAGATATAACTCTGCAAAAGAGAAAAGTAGAAAGACTACTGGCTATAACTGCCTATCGCATGTTCATTGATCTGACATATTTTTCTCCTATAGATTAAAATATGCATTCATCTCAGCATAATCTAATAGTCCATATTCCAGTTTCATCAATTGTCCCAGCAATGACCTAAATAGCATTTTTTTCCTGGTATAGAATCAGTTCAAGATCACACATTGCATTTATATGTATGTCTCTTAAAAAACAGTTACCTAATAGTAAATGAGTAACTCAATCCCCCCCCACACACACACACAAACACACACACACCATGAAGACAAAGATTTCTACCAGAGTTCATACACTTGTGCCAGATAGGAGTTAGAAAAATGGAAGTGGACTATGTGAATTCCAAGATTTTGGAGCACTTATTTAAAAAATATTGTCTTGGATCTGACCCAGAAACTGGCCAGAGAAGTGAGTACCTGCATAATTAAAAGTATATAAAGACTGTAAATAGTAAAGTAGTGTCTCGTGTATGTAGCAAATCTATAAGTCAACTAGCATTGGTCTTTTAATTATATTGCTATTGTTTAGATAGGGGTCTCAAACTCTGAAATATTTTCTTCTTGAGTATCTTTACATAAATACATGCTGTCATTTAGCTTTCTCATATCCTTCATTATTTTTATATGTTTTCTGATTTTTTTCTATTTTGACCATCATGTTAGGTTATTCTTTTAAATATTTCAACTCATTGCATTTCAAACTCATCGTGTCAAAGGTATCTTATCCCTTGATTCAATTTCTCAAAGCAAACCAATGCAGATACACATTGGCAAGGTTTATTTATCAAGATACTGAGGGATGAAAATGAAGTCACAAGGCCAATTAACAGCAAAACAGATACACTTAAGTGCAAATACTTTTACATTTTAGTTCAACATTCTGCCCACTGAACCATGAGGCTCTGATAGGACATCCAGTATGTCGTTACTGATCAGCAATTGTCAAATGCTTAACTACCAGTAAAAATAGCTTTGTGCTCAACCTGTGAATGATACCTAGATCAAAGCAAAACTGCTACCAAACATCACATTATTGTTTTGTCTACTGTTCCCAAATCCTAGGCTGTAGCCAGCCAACAAAAATCAGCCTTTGTTGGTGGCTTATTTACCTTTTTATCACAGCCATAGTTCCCCCAGTAAGAATAGCAACCCTGACTAAAGCAAATCACAGTGTTACCATTCTGGAAAGAAGCGCTTGAATGTGGGTGATGACTGGGACCAGCATCGCTTGCCAGGTGAAAGTGTGGTGTATTGTCACCGGATTTCCCAACAATGGCATGCCCGGTTCCCTCCTGACACAGAAGGTTAGATGTGACTCATCAAACATTTATTAAATTTCACCTCTGTTCCTTTTCTTTGCCTACATCAGGCCATATCTTTTACCCTCCAGACCATCTGTCTATACAATAGGGCTTATCCACAGCAATAGAAGCAGTTAAAAACATGTTCAAACGGTATACTTTTCTTACTTTTAATGCTTATATGCCTCATTCTAGTAACTATTTTATTCTGTCACAGCAAGCAAAGAAAGGATACTTTGAGCAGGAAATTAATTTGATGTTCATAAAATTTTGGATCCAGAAGAACCTTTATAGAGTAAAAACCTGAAGACCAAGTTGTGAGACTCTCTCAGGTAGCACAAAGCAGACTAATATCTGAACTGAGGTCCTCAGGCTCTCCATTTAAACCCATCGTCACCCACAATGTGCTTCCTTCTCCTTACTACACTACTGATGTCAAGCATCCACTATCTGCCACTTCTCAAAAGATATCAGCAAGTGACACTACATGGGAGTGTTAGCTTTTATTCTAGTTATTGGCTATTTGTTTTCCTTGTGCTGATTAACAAATATAAGAAATAATGCAATAGTTCTTGGAAACTTACCTATTCTTAAACATAAAATGGGTAAACAAGTAGAAAATTTTCATTGCAAGTTAGATTATTAGTCATAATCATAAACAGCATTGCTCATATAGGTAACAGCGACTGGAACCCTTAGTAATAGATTGGCTTTTATAAAACAAATATTCAAGAAGATTTGCTTTCATTGATAATCATCAGATATCTAAAAACTATATGGAATAAAGACTATATTTTTAAATGTTCACATCAGTTGAGACTGACTTAGGTTTTCCACTGAATTAATTAGGAAAAAAACTGTGAGTTTCCCTTAGTTCTTAGATTTTGAAATTGCAGACGAAGGATTGACACAAGAGGGACCAAATAAGAATCAATGGTGGATCAGTACATTGTCCTGTTGGTCAAATAACACCAGAATCCCAGCACGCTACAGTGCTCATGCCACCAATAACACCCAGGAACTAAGGCTGAGAAAGTAGTTTCTGTCTCCAGTCTCATTCACATGGCAGGGCACACGGCCACCAAGTGTAATGACAGACATAATCACTCCTATATGGAACTTCTCATACTATTTCTCCTTAGTCAAATCATAGTTAAATTTTCAAGTCTTAAACATTTATATAATATGAATCTGTCATGGCAGCAGAAAGCTCACTTTTGTCATAACGTTAATATTCACTGGGTCCTAGAAATCAGGAAAGGATATATGTATTTATAAAAGATTAAGAAAATCAACAACCAATAGAATAAAATTAAATATTTATGTTTCTTTTTTTAATTTTTTTCTTCTCTTCTTTACTCTTCACACCCAGAAAGGGTGTCATTTAAACAGAGAGTAAGCCCTCAGAACAAGAGGTTAAGCTAAATTACTTCCTTCCGGTATAAACGACTAAATTGCAGGACACTGAAGTTGATAACACAAACAGTCCTGAAAAGTTAACTTAGGAAGAAGAGGCAACTTTGGTGGCACTCAGTTCCTAGGCAAACTCAGCAATCCTCCTTTCACTTCCCTTTCGGAAAACCTCCCGTCTCGCCTCCTCTCTACGGTTCTCCTTACTGCCAGTACCGTCATCTTGCCCACTGGTCACCCCAAGTCCCTCAACTTTACCAAAACAAAAAACAAAATCTTTCTAAAACCCTACCTCACTTCCTTTCAAGAGCTTATAACTGATTAAAATAATTCTTAGAGTCTGGTTCCCCCCCCAAAAAAACATAAAACTTCCTGGAAATAATCTGTAATTTAAAATAATTTCCTACATAAAATAATATTTGTTCTGCTTTTATAGAGAAGCACTCCTGAGTTCTTTGCCTGCTCCCTACTACCCCAGTGCATCCTATGCTGTGTTTCCATTCGCACCCATGCACATGCTCACTCTGTGTTTAAAACAGAACTAAATAAAAATAGTCATCCTTTCCGGGTAATACAATGGCTAGCTCAACAAACCACAAGTCACAAATAGGAGGTAAGGAGAGCTTTTTAGACTTTATATCTGGCAAACAGCTTGAGCCAATTCCTCTCTTCCCCCCTCCACCCACTTAAAAAAGGCCTTTAGAATGGTATTTCCTACTAAAATTGTCTCAAATAATAAATGTAAACAAATGCTTGAGTCTGGTACTCCCTGCTAAAATTATCTCAAACAATAAATGTGAAAGAAGATACCAAATTATTTTTTCACCCCACTTAGGGGTTTTGACCAACTTCTCTTATCACTATACAAGTAATCACAACTTCCATCCAGATGTCCAAGTTTGCTATTATCATAGCTAAGTGGTTCAGTTAATACATTCTCTAATCAATATTTTGTTCACAAACCATCACCTCAGGCTTTATGATCTAATTTATTTTCTCCACTGCCATCAGTGTTTTCTGGTAAATTTCATAATTCCCCAGAGCTTGAATTTACCTAAACACTCTATTATTTATAGCTTTTAGAGAGATTAACTCCCCACTATCAAAAATCTAAACAAATAATTCAAGTTAGCAATTCAAGTTGATTTTATAAGATATTAAACACATTGGCATGTGGTAGACGTTTAGTAAATATTTGGTGAATGAGGGAATGAACTAATGAGTAAATTAATTGGCAAGTATTTCTAAGCTTCAACAGAAAGGACTGATGTTTTAAAGCGATTGAGCTTTTTTCTTACCTGAGCACCACACTTTATTTTAAAAGTGTCCCTCTGGATTTTTATATAATCGCAAATATGTTCCAGTTTTCAACTATGCATCAGGAAGTGACTTCTGGCCATTCGCTCAAACACCCTGGTCAGACTTTTTGCACACTGCATGCTCAGGCTTTCTCGAAATCGCCTATCAGTCTGTGCACACACCGGAAAAAGATGCTGTGGCTTGTAGCTTAAGCCTGAAAATCAAGCTCTATTCTTGTACCTGCTACCACACAGCCCAGATCCTGTGATGAGAGCCTGATCCTTCCTTCCCAACCTTTAGCCAGAGTTATTCATCCTTGCTATGCAGATCCATAGATCCTGGGCTCCTAGTTCTCCAGACTTCTCTGGGTTTCCAATTTCTTTTGTCTGACTTCCATGTCTCTTGCCTGCCTAGACCCACTGTCTCCCTGACTCCTCTATGACCAATTTCTCTGGATCAGAAATCTTCACCTAGTCCAAATTTCAAGACCAGACTATTCAGCCTGTTGTGTCCTGTTGCTGATAACCACTTAGTATTCTAGCTAGAAAACCAGAGCAAATGCACTCCCTAAAGTTGGTTCCCAGAAGTTCGTCCCCACACTAGCCTTGATCTTATCTGTGACCCACTTGTGTGTGTCAGCCACACCACAATTTCTCAGTCTTCTATGAGCTTTGCTTTCTCAGTCTGGTGAGCTACTCATTTGGCTCTTTCTGGACCCCATCAATATGCTTCATTTGCCAACTGCAACTTTGTCAAATTTAAATTGGTATAACAGTGAAAACAAACAAACAATAAATACACATATACATAAACAAGCAAAAAAAGGTTTTTTCCCCTTGGGTCAAAACACCCCATATTTATGAACTAATGGATAATACTGACCAAGAACAACAGTTCAACAGACCTCTCAGATATGAAAAATAATAATGCTTCTGCTGAAAATAAGGGGAAATGGAATAATGTTCATCTTCAATCTATGTGAAGGTATAATGGCCACCAACTCACCTAATGTGCTACTGGCACATACTGGACCTTTAGTGAAAATTAGAAAAGTTTTCCATACAGAGGGATGATTTGCAAGAAGATACCCACTTTGGGTGTTTGATGTCTCAGAAATTGATCCAATCCTAACAAATAGAACCCCAGCTACCCTGCCTTACTCTAAGCCAAGAACTGCCTAATTATAGTGTAATTGCAGTGTGATGCCTAGAGATTCAGAATCCAATAGAACCATGTTTTTCTTAAGTACAGCGCAGGTTATAGAATGTGTGTGTGTGGAGCAAACCTCCTGAGACACTTAACCTCCCTTAAATGCTGGTTACTGATTGCTCATTGTGGCAGATTGTTTTTAGAGAAGGCACAATAATTGCCCCATGTTGAATGCTGAAGAGGAATGGGGAGATACTGATTTCACTTTTATATTGTTTTGTCTTGATCATCCCATCCCTAACAAAAGACATACATGGTTGCAAAATGGCATGAAAGATACAGACAGATACACAGAGATAAGATGTTCATGTTGTGGGTTTTAACCTGTGTCTCTGAGATTTCCAATCACAAAAAAGAGGTAGAGTGCAGACTAATCAGAGATGCTTTATTTTACATTGTTAGAGTTGTTTTGTATTTTCCCCTCAAATTTGAAAAACTCCTCACTGGTGAGAAGTGGGAGGTAAAGGAAGGAATGAGATAAAAATTATCAATAAGTGACTTCAAGTTCTCAATTTGATAGTTTTCCAAACTGTTTGGACCATTTCCTCCTTTTTAGGTAGAACAGACTCTAATTTACATACAAATTTTTAAAAATACTGCCAAGCTTCCAAACTGGTTTAGGGAAGAAACTGTTTGATAAATCAGAATATTATGACAAATGGAACAACTTAACCAAAGGCATTATTTCACTGTATTTCTTACTCAAAATTAGAACATGTGTCTTCTTTTTCACACACAACTATTGACGTGGAGAAGTTGCTTTGCGAGCTCTGCTCACATATCCTCTTCGCAGGGTCCCAAGGCGAAGTGACTCACGTGACCGATAGGCAAGGTACAGTACGCTACTGAGAGAACCACACCATTCAAAATCTATCTTTGGATTTGGAGACATGATAATAAAGACTCAGATGACAACAAATACTTGAGAAAGTCTTCCCTACAAAACATATCAATTATTGAGAGAAGAAAAAATCCTAAAATCAAATGTCATAATTAATGTAAACAAAAAAGTATACATTGTTTACATAAATTACTTAATCACATAAATAATTTCCATTTCTCATTGCCTTCATGACCAGTTGCCACACTCTAGTATACTAATGCCCCTCTTATTCCTGAATGTGTTTTTTTCCTACAAGCCCTCTTTATCTTTCTGTGTTTCAAATTCATACTATTTATCCCACTTATATATGCTATTGAGTGTACCATTTAGCCCTTCTCTTCCAGGGAATATAAAAGAGAGGGAAAGACTACACAGAGGAAGCCTCAACAGGAACACACAAGTCCAAGAAAATACCTACCAAATATTAATGTTTAAAATGATTTGAAAAGGAAATAAAATTGGAAACTGGAAAACATTCCTTAATGGAAATTAATCCTGAAATGTCCCAATGTAAAGGGTTATCACCTGTTCCCAACATTTCCTAAGGTTCAAGTGGGTATAAGGAATGCTCTGGGGATGGTAAAAAATGTCATATATGTTGATTGTGATGGTTGACTTACAGGCATGTTCAACTGTCAGTGCTCATCACTCTGTACACTTGAAATGGATACAGTCCACTGAGCATAAATTATACATCAATAAAGTTCATGACAAAAAAGACAGCAAAACATTTATGGTGCTTCAATGAGTTAAGTGTGCTAAAAATAAATGAACTGTAAACAATTGTCAACTTCTACATTTCCACAAAAGCTATTGTTTTCAATGTACTATATATTCTGGTATTTCCCAATAATATCTTTAAAATTATAATGTATAACACATTATCACAGACATAATATGTATTTGCAATCACAAGAAAAATGAATGTTAACAATTTTTTATTTCATCTACAATGTAGAGTTCTATTAATGTTGAAAAACAGAAATGTTTCATGTTTCATGATAGAATACAGAGACTATGGATTGGAAGACAGTAATTTGAAATACGGTAACTGTCAAGAACCATGAAGGATCTGAGAATTCACCCTACTTACAGGCTAACAAATCAGTCTGCCTAAAGTTTCACGGATGCCGGTAGAAGAAACCAGCCTCCTCGGTCAGAAGCAAAGGACACGTTATTACGTACACTAATAGCAGTAGCCAGAATGCCAACATTTGGGGGGCCAGTTACCTGGGCCTCTATTTCAAAATGATGCAAAATGTCATGTTATTATTCCTTTTTTTTTGCATTGATTTGAAAGAATAGGAACCTGGGGAGCCAGTCCCCCCCCATTAAAAAACATTAATAAAAATATTTTAATGAGAAGATAAGATGCAGGCCTGTTATGACAATTTTATCATTTTCATATAATGTACATAATAGCTTTTTCAAATACAGATGCAACGGTATTTGCTGGAACAATGTGTAGCATAGGACAAGGACTTGGAGAGCATTTCAGGAAAGGTTTTTAGTAACTCGATCATATAGAATTAACCTTAGGTCCAACAGCATCTTCACAGTGAGCATTCCCACTCCGCCCTGCACTACAAAGCTTACTCTAAGGCAAGAAAAACACCAGGAAGGTTTTCAAGACACAGGTAAGTCAAGATTCCATCTAAAAAAATTAAGTAACTTTATATTTTAAAATTAACTTAAATATCTATAAATAAGTCACATTACCCAATGAAGTGTGATTAGAATTGGTAACTAACAGAAAACTATTCAGAAACTAGTTAGAGTCTTAATTCCAACCATACTGTCTCAGTCTGCTCAGGTGCCGCGACAAGATATCGTAGACTGGGTGGCTCGAATAACAGAAATTTATTTCTCACAGTTCTGGAGGCTGGAAAGTCAAAGAGTAAAGTCCTGGCTAGTTTATTTTCAGATAAAAGCCTTCTTTACAACTTGGGGACCCTAACTCTTTGCTGTGTGAGGACGCAGGCTCTGGTGTTTCATCTCATAAAGGCAAAAACCCTGTAGGATGAGGGGCCCTCTCTTATGCCTCGTTTATCCTTCATTACCTCCTAAGGGCCCTGTCTCCAAACACAGTCACACTGCAGGTTTGAGGCATCAACCTATGAATCTTGAGAAGACACAATTTAGTCATCAACACATATCATAAGGTGGGTTTTTTTGCTTATTTTTTTAGGTTTTGATGCAACTTTTTAAAATATAAATTTTGTATTTATATTTTAAACCATACAAGTCTTCCATAAACAGATTCTTATTCTGAAAAATTTAAATAAAATAAGCTTGTAGTCTATTTACCCTCATTGTACATCTCTAAGCACTTTTTTTCTTACCTAGAATGTGCTAGAATTATTAGAATGCTACCATATACAGAATGAGTTTTTCAGTATAGTGAGCCACCCTACATTAGAAGAGATTAATATACCTGTTGCTGAAAGTTTTGAAGCAGGCCCTTCACCGTGATTTGGAAGGAGCATCACAAAAAAATTCAAAGTTTAGATGAATATGAGTTTTCATATGAGTTTTTGAGTTGAGAATATGGGTTTTTAAGGCGCTCTCTTACACTATTCTACATGACTGTAACCCATAATTATCTTGAAGCTCTCGCACACATACACATACCTCCTTGACTTCATGGAAACCCACTTGCCCCTAAGCACCCTGCTTCTCCTCTCAAATGGGTACTGGGAACTGTGTTTTCTTTTCTTTTTTTTAATTCAATCAGGTTTTTTTTTTTGGGGGGGGGGGGCAGTGTTTCAATTTAATTTTATTTCCCAGCTTTACTGGGGCATAATTGAAAAAAATGTGTTTTCTTTTAAACACCAATTATCTCAGGGTTGGAAGTTGCACTGTACAATGTCTCCCTGCCTACCCAATGTCACTTCCAGAAAAAATGGTTGCTCTCCCCTTTGTAAGCGGCTTCATTGAGCAGCTGCCTATAATATAAGAGCCTCTTCTCCCCACAATCATCATTTGACCATCTGGCCACTGTGGAAAACAGTATGGAATTTCCTCAAAAAACTAAAAATGGAACTGCCTTTTGACCCAGCAATTCCACTACTGGAATTATACCCTAAAAATCCTGAAACACCAATCCAAAAGAACTTATGCAGCATTATTTACAGTAGACAAGTTCTGGAAACAGGCTAAGTGTCCATCAGTAAATTAGTGGATCAAAAAGTTGTGGTACATTTACACAATAGAATACTACACAGCAGAAAGAAAGAAGGAGCTCCTACCCTTTATGACAGCATGGATGGAACTGGAGAGCATTATGCTAAGTGAAGTAAGCCAGGCAGTAAAAGACAAATACCATATGATCTCATATGGTATAAATGGAACCTAATCAACAAAACAAACAAGTGAGCAAGAGACATAGAGATAAAGAACAAACTGACAGTGATCAGAAAGGAGGAGGAAGGGGGATAAAAGAGAAATAAGGGGGAGTGTCAAGTCAAGGAACATGTATAAATGACCCATGGGCAAAGACAACGGTGCAGGGGGAGGACTGAAAGTGGAAGGTGGGGGGTGGGTAGGGCAGGGGAGAGTAATGAGGAAAAATGGGAACAACTGTAACTGAACAACAATTTTAAAATAAACAGATAAATAAATAAATGAAAGAATTTGACGCTGACTCATAGTCTTCCTTTTATCTCAATCCCACTGTCATGCTAGACGAATTCAACATCATGTGGATGACCAACAACATCTTGGCCAGCAGTGTCCTAAATCACTTGACACCCAAAGATCTTTTCCATCACTCCACCTCAATCACCAGCTTCCATAGTCAATCATGAATTTAGTCTTCATTACAAACTGTTCTCTGGGTAATTCCACAATAACACATGCACCAACACCAGCACACTTAACTTCTCTTTAGTTTCCTTGTTGCAGTCCCCTAATTGCCTCACTTCTTCCTGCATCGAGACCCACAACCCAATGACACTCTCACCTTCTCTACATCCATCAGCCCCCTCTATACTCCACACCTCTCCATCAGTACAATCAGTACCTCCTTCCTCATTTCTACCCCAGCCCCTGGATCTGTGTTTCTGCCCTGTGTTTCTGCCCACCTTAATGGACTCATCTTAAATACCACTTTCTTAAGAAGGGTTATCCCAACTTCTAAGCTAGATGTAGATCAACTGTTAAACCATCTCAAGTTAGGTATACTTTTCTCTGCTTTCTTCAAATACAAGAGTTATCATATTGTAAATATGCCATTATGAATTTGAACATGGGAGGTCTGTTTTATCCTATATTATAAATTGGTTGAAGACAGAGGCCATGGTTATTTTATTCTCAACTATATGTCAACTAGCATCATACCTGGCACATAGAAGTTACACAAGAACTATATATGGAGTCCTGCCTGGTGTGGCTCAGTAGGTTAAGTGCCAGTCTCAAACCAAAGGGTCGCTGGTTCAATTCCCAGTCAGGATACATGTCTGACTTGCAGGCCAGGTCCCCAGTTGAGGGCATATGAGAGGCAACCACACAATGATGTTTCTCTTCCTCTCTTTCTCCCTCCTTTCCCCTCTCTGTAAAAATAAAATAAGGAAAACTTTTAAAAATAAGAAATATATATGGAATGGCATGCACACAGTTTTTCCAGAAAATGAATATCTATATTATATAGGCAATGTTAATTTAAAAAAAAGGTTTGATTTTTTCCTTACTTAACACCAAAACTAATTACAGCCAATTTTTAAAAAATATGTTAACTTATAAATAGCCTCTTTTTGATTTGTGAGGTAGGACAGTTCAAGTCTCTGCTGGATGTTCATTGGCTGTGACAGACGCCCTACCAAGAGGCTCAACACTTCTGTAGCAGAAAAAGTGTGAACAGAAGCAGCAGGGAAAAGAATATGTGGAGGAAAAAGAAAATCAAAAGGTCCCTACAATTAAAGATGCCAAGTATAAACTTGCAGAGGCTGTACAACACAGAAGAGAGGAAGATTCTAGTTTTATTGTAAAGAGAAGAATTCTTTAAAGACAGCTACATTAGCAATCAGAGCTGAAAGATAGCGGGAATGCAAAGTACCTCTTTCTTATTCAGGGTGTGGCTGCAGCATAATTTCCCTAGACTGGGAAAATGCAAGAGTCTCAATTCCTGACACTTCCAACTGCTACTCCCACCCAATCTTTGCCTGACTCCCCAGGGAGGTCAACCCTATACCCAGCAACACACTACAAATCACAGTTCACAGCATTTTTAACAGAGACCATCATCTCATTCTTGGTGGCACTCTGAAAGGAAGAAGAGCAGGAAAGAAAGAGTGGAGTTCCAAAGTATGTGCAATCCACCAGAAAACAATGTCAGTTAACACCACTATACATGGAGAAATGAATAATCACTATAAAATCACAAAAATCACTATAATCACAAAATCACTATAAAAATCACAAAAATTACTATAGTAATGTGTTTCCTCATTACTCCATCAACTGCCCACGTCCAAACCAAGCTATGCGAGCAACCTGGGCAGCCATATACTTTGACACACATTTGCTGTGTAAATGTATTTTCAACCCTTACTGAGAGAAGAAGCTGAGAATCACAGGAGCTGGGACCAGTGAGAGGTAGGAAAAGGGCAGAAAATAGAGATGACTGGTAGGATGCTCAACTTCAGAGCCATTGTCCTGAGCATGGGCAATGTTGTGTGTCCTACTCAGAAGCCCTACAAGTCATAGGATCCATGCTCCCTAAGAGGCAGTTTAGCCTGTTTCTTTGGCAACTCATTCCCACTCCTCCAGTGATTTCAAAGCACCGCTCCCCTCATTTACATGCAGTGCTATCTTTGAAAGGACATGTGATAGATTTGTATCCAATTTTCCAAATAGACAAACTAGAGTTCAAAGGACCATATTATTAGCAAAAGTAGCTGGGTCTACACACCTGCCAAAAAAATAGAACAAAAAAAATCAAAATATACAATTATGTGGAAGTATGGACTGGTACAGGACAAACCGCTGAATGAAGTAAGAAAGTTGGGTTTTTTTAATCAGTCAATTAAGTACTTCTTAATTCAGTCGCTTTGGCAAGATTCAGACAAAGTCTTTGAAACTACAACTTTTCGTAGAAACAGGAAATACCACAACTGCTCTCTTGGCAAGGAAGGTTACAAATAAATCTCCTGATATCCCAGGTATAAAGAAATGTTCTGACAAGATCCATTTGTATAAAATCAAATCACCGACCACAAGTGTCTGATGTCTTACTATTGACTCAGAGCCACAGGTGGAAGAAAGACAGGTCTTTGAATTTATTTATAAAAGG